>JAHZMZ010003680.1:0-22702 GCA_027743805.1 Lepidocyrtoides sp. E14 | reverse complement strand
CGATCCAGCATCTACCTTGTGTCATGTATTATTCATATTGTCGTTTTACTGCGTTAAATTCTCAGAGGGGCTACTTGCAACATTATATTCATCATGGTCTGTGATTCACAGACTAACTTCACCTAATCAGAAACCAAGTTTATTCTCCAGTTTCTAGGTGTATAAAAATCAGAATGTATGCACCCACAATTATAGCTTTCTCTCATTTTCTCCACCGCAGTTGTAGCAATTATGCTGATGCGTACTGCGTGTCCCAATTCTCTGCTAATTGCTATTTCTTCTACATTGATTTTTCTCTGTTTTCTTTGCAGATCCAGTAGTCTTACAAATCTGGATAGCACCAGCAAAAGAGCCCAGTTCCCTTTACTACCGGACATTAGTCAAAAAGGCAACATGGGCAAATCTCTTCAGGGTCATCATTCCAGTAGTAAAAGGTTCGTCGTAGTACGAATATGTTCACATGTAATAATAAACCAGCTATAAACACGACATTTCACCAATTATTACCCATTTATATACACTTTTCTTGTTAACTTTTCCATGCATTGTAGTCTAGAGCTAGAACTAACCAACTTTTATACTATTTTTATTGAATAACTGAAATAGCCCATTACAATAATCATGCAAATTCACCTCACCTCCACCTTTCCAACACTTTGCTTTTGTACGTACAGCACGCACACAGCCCACACACCACAAGTCCACTTAACCCAATTCAGTACTCAGATGGCATAATGGCAAGTTCTCTGATGGTGATGATTACAGGTTTGTTCGAGAGCGTTACAACCCTCCGTTTAAAGTGAACGCAAAAATCAGACACGTCTACACACAGGAAGTGACAACAATTGAACAAGGCCAGGACCATCATCATCACCACCATCCGCAGCAAAATCATCACAGTCACAGTAGACACAGTAGTCATCATCATCATCATCACAGCAGTACACGCAATAGTCAGTCCTCTCATGATGTTGTCACTTGTCACCGGCAGACACAGACAGAGCCACCATCATCCCAACTTTTTCCCGGAGAGGAAGAAAGTAAACAGAAACCGGAAGTGGAGGAAGAACACGCAAAAAGTGAAGGGAATGAAGTGGATGGTAATGCTGAGGGTAATGTTGTAGAGCCAAAGGAGCTAGCAGTGGAAGAGGAGATAGTTTTTGGAGAAAGAAAGGTTTTATCAAGAGCAAATTCGAAAAGTCAACAACCACAAAATGGGGAGGGGGACATGGAGGAGACTGAAAATAGGAATAATGCTTCTACTATCAATAAAATTGATGCTTCCACTTCCCCCATTCCATCTCCTTTCTTTACAAATGAGTCCTTAGAGCCTACAAATGATGGCACAAATCCGTTCTCGGGATGTTCTCAAATGACAGTGTATCCACCACTGAACTATGTACGGAAACTGGAAGATTTGGAGAAAATCACGGGCCACATTGTTATTCAGAGATTTTTCACAAAAACTGATGACGCGTTTGGAACGTGGCTGGAGAGGCAGTTGGGAATGACAAGCAAGAGTGTGAGTGTGGACACGTCAGAATTTGAAAACGCCAAAACAACAGAGCTTCTAGAGAAAGGGGAAGAAGATATGGAAATTAGTAGTGAGGAAACTGGGGGTGGTGAATTTGACGCAACTGGGGTAGAAGCAGTGGAAGAAGCAGTAGAAGAAGCAGTCATTATGGAGGAAAAAGTTGCAAAAGAAGACGACAAACCAATTGGGGACGATAATGACGATACAGTTCAGCAGAAAGAGGAAGATAATGACAAGGAAGCAATTGTAGAGGCGTTGGTGGAAGCATTGGAGGCACAAGAAGGATTTATCACGGGTGATATATTAAATCCAGGGGAGGGTGACCTTCAAGAGACTGAAAACCAAAGACTACCACCCGAAGAAGCCCCTCCTGTAGAAATAGCTGATTGCGGTGTCACTGATCCAGTGAAATGTGAATGCTATCTGGAAGAGATTTCCAAAGCAGATGAGTTTGAACAAGTTAAACAGGCAGAAGACGAATCGAATGTACCATCTAATGGAGTTGACAACAACGAAATCATGACTGACACATCTACCGAGGCTGTAGTTGCTGATGAGGTGGAAACTTTGGTATCTTCTGCGATACCCGAACTTTCTCCAGTGGAGGAGGGGGAAGAAAATAACAAAGTTGCAACGGAGAAGGCAAATGCAAATAATAATAAAAATGAAGAGGATATTGACGAAGTGGTTCGCTGTACTTTGGAAGCTTATCTTATGGCTCCAATGGAGTTTGAGGAAATTAATGAGAATGACGATGAGGTGGACAAGGAAAACAAAAAAAATGAGCTGGAAAGTAGAAGTTCCCCTGTTAGCGCCACTACAATCAAGTCAGAGGTAGATTCAGGGCGAGCAGACTCAATCCAGTCGCAAGATAACAATAGAAGTTTTGATGGATTGATTGACAGCACAGAAGGGAATACAACGTCACATGATTCTGTCGAAACAGTTTACGAAATTCCCATAGCCCCTCCTAAACACATTGACTTGGAAAATGGTCCTACCCGAATTCTTCAAAGGTGTTTGAGCGCAGACAGTTGCATTGGTACAGAGTCTAGTGGTGACGCAAAGAACCAAACGACCAATGCATCCCAGAGTAGCAATGACACTATTGAAGTACTGGATCCAATAATTGCTTCAAAAGAGCTGATAGAATTAAATTTAGCTTCACCAGCAAGTGCGCCTCCCACTAGTGCTCGATCTCAAGCAACAAAATTACCAGCCATTCCCTCAGCCAAGTCCGTAAAGCTAGTTAAGATTAATCAGAGATCCTTATCTTCTGCGCGAAGTCAAAGATCCGTGTCTCCTGGAAGTGCTGGTCTTGCTAATGGCGGCGGCGGCGTTATTATTAGCAGTAGTGGTCGAGTGCATAGTATTCGGAGAAATGAAAAGACTGACGTGGAGGCAGAGGATGCAGACGGGGAATCTGAAACAGAATCTGAGATTACAGATAACCAATTTCTCTTATCAGGAAGACCAAGTAAGCATCATGTTCATCATCATCCTGACGGTACCGACTTGGAGTTGGAGGAGGTTGAAGAAGACGAAGGGGATAATGATGACAGAGATGCTTTTGATAAGATGGTTGCCAATCACCTAAAATACTCGAGGGGTCTGCCTACAGCGACAACCAGTCGAAGAAGCAGATTGAATCGGGGAACACAAACAACCAAGTCTATTGAGCCCTCAACAACTTCCGGCTCTGTTAGTCCGTGTTCGTCAAGCAACTCTTCGTTTGATGTTGAGATTATTTCCAAGTCAAAAAGAATCACAACCGCTTCGTCTGGTGGAGGTGGTATTGAGAACGAACATCATCATGATTTAATCACGCCGAGTAACATGACATTGGCGTGGCATGAGAGTGGACGAAGACGCTCTTACCTTCCATCCAGTTCCAGTTCACTGAATCTGCTGAATATGAAGTTCAGTTTGGGCAAAGATTTTGAGTCTGAGGTGAGCATCAGAATGCCCACAACAACAAACAAGTCTTCCATGTTGGGTGGCGGTAGCAGCGCAAACATTGGTTCAGCGTCCATGCTTCTACCAGGTAGTGGTGGAACCGGTGGGAAAACGCCATTAATTTCTAGTAGTAGTCGAACCCATCATCATCATCATTATCCATCATCATCTTACCACAATAGAGGTTTATCATCTTCTAGTCATCACTCTGCGGGACAGCAAAATAACGAACGTACATTCCAGTCACCACTGACATCAGCGACAACGACAACAATGCAGATTGTTTCTGAACCAAACCTGACGATGGCATCTCACCAGCCAACCACAGAACTGCAGAGCTTGTGGAAGGATGTTCGAACAAAGTTGGATGTTCAGGTGAATGAAATCGCCACCACTGTTATTGAGGAAGAGGAGGATAATGATGGGCTTCAAGTTAGGGGAAACGGAATATTGCCCGCGGAACCAGCTCCAACCTCTGGATCAATGGTGGTGAGAATGAGACGGAATGAGGAAAAAATTAAGAGATCCTTACAAAGGCTTAAGAAAATTTTAGATGAATAAATTGTATATTGTTTAAGCGTGTATTTTTAATTGATAGATGTAACAGTTTATAATCATGTATGGATGGTGCAATTTGCATTATTTTTCTGTAAGCCCTCTGTGCTATGTCTAGATTGTAAAAATATGTTTTACTGCAAATACTTTCATGAATGTCCAACCAGTCGTCAGATCGAGTCTGACTCGACTTTCATCCCTATCATTATACATTATTTGCTATATCATCCTATTCCTGCTCGAAGGTAACAACGACGCGACGTAAGTTAGTTGGCTATTTTTTACAGCTCCACAAAACAAATCTTATTAGAAGACATGTAGCTGGAAATTCTTGTTAAGAATGATAACTTGTAAGGCACATGTTTCTCGTTAAATTGGCACTACTTGCGTTGACATTTTCCATTAAAATGTAAAACAGGTAAAAATGGCAATCATATTTTAGTTGAACGAGTACAATCACTTAAGTCACTTTCATATTAAAACAATGCTATAGTAGTAACCTCATACATAACTAATCGTAATTTATCAGGCAATCTCTGGCGTGGGTTATATAGAATTGAAGTTGACAAACTAATCAATTGAATTGACGTGCCTCTTTAAATGTTTTAAGGGCATGTTAGGTCATTGTATCACTTTATCCGTTTTTACAACCAGATCCACTACCATACGCATACTAATCCAAATGAAAGCAATACATTTGTTATTGGGTTAGTACACTTACCTACAAAAAATTGCATTTGAGTAAAATGATTTGACATTATTACCGTCACTATTTCCGATAAGTTCCGTTCCATTCCAAAGTTCCATAAAAGACACTTGGGATTTTATCTTCATTGATTTCATTCATTGTACTTTTTTGTTCCAGTTTGTTAACTTGTTTCAAAGAAATTCAGCTCACAAACCATAGCGGTCGCTTATCGACCCCTAACCACGTTTCCAGAAATCGCATATTATTTTGTTTCACTTTTATGCGCAAAAATTTCAAACGATGTATGCAACTTTGAATTAGTAGTGGTAGCTTCGTCATTTGCAATTTTTTAATGAGTACATAAATGTGAATATTTATGTACTCACTAATTATCAGTAAGATTTTCGTCGATAAACTACAGCTTAAGCGTGTATGGTATGCATGTAATAATGTCAAGTGAAATCATCCTTTTAAGTTTAAAATTTGGAATTCGTCCTTATCATAAAGAATAAGATTACTACAAGGAAAAAGTAGGTGTTTTAAAATTTTTGGGTTGTAAATGCGATATGTTATAAAAACTTTGTTTTGGTCATGCAAATAAAAATTTAATTGAAATTAACTGCATTGTTTCATTTTCATTCGACATACTGGACTCCAACAAGAAATGGGAACACGGCCGATCGTTTCATTCACAACTTGTAGAAAAGAAAGCATACACCTAGAAATCGCAATGTTATCAAGTATCATCATGATAGCAATGCAGTAATGTCTCCACTATTCGTAGCTTTCTGCAGTTCTTAAACAATTTAGCCATTATCTTCATTTTCAAAGGCCAAGAATCGCTTATTACGCTTTCGAAAAAATTTTACGCTTCAGTTGGGTGTCGACCGCCAGACTGATTAAATCAGTTTCGCTCGAATCTCCTGCAGGGTAGCGCAGGAATTAACTGTCAAGCACTTGAACCGCTGCCGTATAGAAAAGGTAAAGTTAGCTCATTATTGAGTTTTGAAAATATTTCCTCCAACAACCTCCATCCTTCCATCAAAGATTCTATCCTACCACTCAGCAATCACTATACTACTAACTAGCGATTTGGTGACAGTGGCATATTGGTTTGTAAAAGAACAGGACGGGACTTACACAATAGGTTTCATTCAGGACCTAATTTGTAATAGTACAATAAACCTTGGGTCTACTACTCCATTACATATTACACCAAGCAAGGCAAGGCCGATTAACTCGACATTAAATTAGCATTCATTTAATTACAAGTACACATTATAAATTAACCTCTTTTGTCATATTTGTCTGTTGTGTGTGACACTAGGTATTTGTTAACAGTAAGAAAATTGATCATAAAATGGACGGCTTATGTAGCCACAGCCAGGGTAGACAAAATGAGGACCACGTCGATCGTCAGGGCAAGTCGGGGGAAACGTCACCGAATTGGGAAGCAACGAAGAAGAATTTAGATCTGAAGATTTTCGAATCAATGAAATGTGTAGACTGCTCTAAAATTCCAAGTCCCTACTATCGATTTCTGTGTCCTAACGGCCACATGTATTGCGCTGTCTGTGGAGGAAAGCATTGCAATCAGTTAGATGCAGCATGTGAGGCTGTAGTTGAGAAAGATGAGAAAACCAAGGATGTTGAAATGAAAGGCATACAAAATGGCTTCTCGTCACGTCGTGGAGCTGGAGAAACATGTCAGGCGAAAATAAAAAGATACCCGACAGATCCGATTTTCAGTGCACTCTACTTGCGAGCTTTATGGAAGTGTCCAAACTTAGTTCGTGGTGGTGCGGAGTGTCAAGAGGAGACTGAAGGATCGACATTGTTTGACCACCTGTCAGCTGAAGTATGCAAGCCTTCAAATAATAACATGGGTTGGTAAAAACTGTGACTAGTGTAAATGGTAAAATTCTTTTCTTGAAAAGGCTTTCAAGCTTTTATCAACAAACTAAACCGAGAGGGTAACACATTTCCTTGTTCATAACACTTACGGCATGAAGTTTTCTTCCAGATATTTTGCTTTAAACTTGTTACCGATCAATTTAAAAATTTAAGTATGAAGAGCGATGAGATTTAATGAATAAACGATAACGAATTTAACTAAATGATGTATAGATGAATTAATATTATTACATAACTACCAATATATTGCGAAACATAATTATCACTTACCAATAGCTATTGCTTCAAAATAATTTTTTTATTTCATGGTTCAATTTTGTTTCCTTCAATATATTTTTTCTCCACCTCTTTCATTCCTCACAAAAAAAATAATTTTTCTCCCTTGGCTTGGCACTGCAGTGTCACTGTGACAGTTCCAATGCCCTCAAATTCATGGAAATCAATTTGGTCAATCAATTCAATCTGTGTCGCTGCGCTGAATGTAAGTTAGTATTTTTTGCTAAATTTCACCATAATAGCTAATTACTGCCTAGACACTACACACGCTGCGTGCAACGAGAGCGTGTTTCGAAAACTCAAATCGTTCAAAAAAGACAAAGGAAACGGTTTAGTGCTGCCATCTTTCATAATCAAAGCCATGCGCGACGTTTCCCCGCTAGGGAACGCTAAAGGCACCGTACCTACCCATACTACTTATTTTATGCATTTTCGCTTCTCGCTTGTGTTCGTTTACCTGTGTGCTAGTAAGTATGTAGTAAAAGTAACCCTTCTGTCGTGCACCTTGTTGCTGCTCAGATGGGGCCGTTCAATGTTTACTAATAATTAATTTCGAGTCAAATTATCAAGTCGAGTCACAAATTAGGTGATTAAAAATGCAGAAATTGTTACGCAGTACCAATGGATGAATGTAAAAGCGCTGGTTGCCAAAAAGTTCACCAAAACAGGCATAATGTTGTATGAATGCCCTCACAAATAGCTCTTTCAAGGAAAAATGGAAAGCTACAACAAGCTGTGCTATTTTGTGTTGCAGGATAAGAAATTCATCGTTATCGTAATTTCTCAATGAATAGGAAAAACGCCAGCAGCCTTGAGATCAAAAGTATGGCATAACCCTGTTATATTCATTATTTTGTTGTTTGTTCACTCACTTTGGCTCCACTTATTGAACAAACAGCATTGCACATATTTTTACTCATTTTCTCTTTTCGATTTCAAACTAGAGGCATCGTTTTATTAGATGTGCAATAAACATCAGTTATTCTTTTAAAATAATTACGTTTGTTCATTAAAGGAGCTAGTTAGTTAGTGCCCAGATTTTTTGCCCAGTGCGACGGAGGTTTGAAGATAGATTGCGTTACTACAATGATAAGAAGATAATGAAAGTAAGAAGCGCTCCAAAAACTAGCAGTCAGCTGACAGTTGATTTTATGATAAAAATAGTAAGAAACCACTTTTAGTAAATGGATAGTTAGGGTGTGGTGGTGTACAATTTTTTGAGTTTTATTTTTGTAAACAATTATTTGTAAGATAGATTATATTTTTGGAGGTGTGTAAGTGGTAGTATAAACTTTAAAATCTGTCTGTTGTGTTCATTATTATAGTCATTTAGTAAATACTGGGTCGGCTTGAAACCGATATTTTTGGGGTGGTGACTGGAGAGGTGTGGACGGCAGGTCGGGCGCGAGGTTGGAGAAGGTATTAATCAGTCAGTAAGCACCCCCAAGCGGAATTCTCAAACTTTCCAGAATCAAGATAAGGTGGTTCCAGTGATTCCATTTGCTTTATTTTCCTAAGAAATTGCAAGAGTATGAGCGTGACAAGTGGTCTTCGACCTGGAAGCGATAACTTGGTGGTTGGGAGCGGATTTGGAAGTGGAAGCAGCAGTAGTTTGAAAAAGGGACATTTGCTTGCCCCACCTAACGCTGGAGTGAATAATAGTACAAATTCGAGGTCGGCGTCGACTAGTGAAATGACGAAGAAGAATCATGTGTCTTCAACAACGCCAACAGAAATCCGTTCCTCCTCCTCCATCACAACGAATAATGGAGCAAGTGCATTACCTACAATCAAAGTGACACCTGCTTCAAGTACTGGGAACACGAATAATAACAATGTATCAGAGACTCTGTCAGCAACAACATCAACTGCAGTACTGCCAAAGGCTTACGGTAAAATTGTACTTACGTTGGAAAATGTCCTTTTACCAAACGAAAAATTGACACCTACACCATCGTCGTTGGATGGACTAGACGAAGACAGCGAAATTGACTTGAGAATAATGGGTTGTGAATTAATTACGACGGCTGGTATACTTTTGAAATTGCCCCAGGTAAGAATATAGCTATAATTAAGTTTCTCTAATATAGGTTAACTTCATGAATATTGTGTTCTCTTAGTTGTACAATCTGTCTCTTTTCTCACTTGTGACGAGGTGAAAGAAGTGAAGTAGATTGTATGTTTTAATTTCTTCATGTATTGCATGGTATGTAAAGGTAAAATCTTTTCATTGGCATATAAATATAAAAACTTGTTTTCAGACATTAAGCTTGTTCGAGCCGGAAAGTAAGTATTCATAGTTCTTTGCTATTTTGCGAAATTTTATTTTATTCTTATGTGTGACTTGATTTGTCTGGTGCTTCTGCTTCTAATGTGCTACAATGTGAATGAACTATATAACATGAATTATCGTTAAAATTTTAGGCGTTAACGCTAAGACAAAAATCCAACGTCTGTGCACGTCGTCATGCTGGAGTTGTGAACGGTAATGATACCCAATTATAATTATGAATTTTGAAAGCGATCATGTTTTGTACTTGATTTGTGTGCTAATATTTTCCTCGTCTTGTTATACCATGAATTAACCGTGGGAGGACGACCATATCCTGCCTGGTCATAAGAATTGGGAGCAAATAGGATTTTGAAAAAGCTGTTTGCTGAATCTGAATCCGCTCATCATCATCGTGTACACGTCAGTCTTTCAGGGTACCACACATTCAGACATCTGCACTTCTTCTTATTCCCATTTTTGTATCATGATGGTTATTCCTCTGTCAGCTATGCACCACTTCATTTATAAATTGGTGGCAACTGACTGATAATCCCTCACCACCTTTTTCAGAAGCTCCTCTTGTGAGTCTGCAGCTTATTATGCTTTTATTCTGTAAAATGCAGCTAATTTTCATTTAATTGGTAATTTCTAAGTATGCCTGTTCTTTTTCTGTATCACGCAGGAACTCAAAAATCTCTGAATGGCTGTGTATCTGGAATTTCCAAACACAGATTTATCTATTCTAATATCATTAAGTGAGATCGATTTTCGCGCCGTATTTTAACGAAGAATGTTTCTATTCAAAAGTTCAATACGTTTGGTGAAGTGGATGGAACCCTTCAGAGATTTATGAGTTTGTTCACATTATGCACGAAAGACTACGAATTGAATGATTTTATTCATAGCCGTTTCATTGCACTTGTGTATTTTGCTTAAAAAATTTTGTACGTCTAATTTTTAAGTTCTAATTTGTCCCAGGTTATGTTACTACAATATGGACTCGGACGTTGCTGTTACCGGTTCCTCTTAAAATACTGCTAGAATTTGGGAAGGGATATTTGATTTTTGCCAAGTTTGGGTTGAGGAGTAACCAGTTTAGTTTTACATAATGTTAACCTTACTTTTCTGGAATTGGAACTTGGTTTTATTTTTTGCCTCGTTATTGAAATTTTTAAATTACACTGCATGTGTGGTTTGTCTTAATTTCGTATGCCACTTTATATAGTGAATTTTTGTAGTGCTGTCTTTGAACTTTAAATTTATAGTATTGTTATAAGTATCATTTATAAAGTTTATTGCTACAGCTTATTCATGATATTTGTAATTGCTTTGCTTTTCCGTAAGTGGAGCTCCCACCCAAAAGACTTATGCTGAACGTCACGATGATGATGAATATGATGATGATCAGATTTAAATTGTACGAAGAAAAGTGTTAAATAAAAAAGTCGGGTTATATTTATATTTGTTTATATACAAGACTAGCATTCCAGTAACGACGTGCACAGAGATTGGATGACAGCCATGGAGTAACACTGGCAAAAAAGTTGCTACAAAACAGAGTGGCGGTTTCCCCAGTGTCAGAACACCACCAGCGTACATCACAGGTAATTTAATTACTTTTTCCTCTATATTTTCAGGCCTATTCAACCCATGATTTTGGACGCTGCTTATATACGACTGAAAAATGACGTGACGTTGGCTGAACGAAGGGTTCTGAAGGAATTAGGATTTTGCGTTCATGTCAAGCATCCTCATAAACTCATTGTAATTTACCTTCAACAATTGACGTACGATAATGACTCGGAGTTTGTGCAGCTGTCTTGGTATGTGCGCTTAGCTAAATATGCTAACTAATGCACAAATATTGTGCAATTTCCCATTTCCATTTATTTATTACCTCTGATTTTCTTTTGTACAGGAATTATATGTCAGATGCATTGCGGTCTAACGTATTTTGCCGTTACACTCCCGAGGCAATAGCCTGCGCGTGTATATTTCTAAGCGCTCGATTTCTAAAGATTCCCCTTCCGAACAGTCCACCATGGTACATAGCTTTTGATGCAACAGAGGCCCAGATAATTGATATATGTGAAAACATTTTAGCGCTTTTTGAACGTCCAAAGGCAAGAAAGAATCATTATTTGTATTCATTTTGTTTTATTGATTATTATCTGATTATTACAAATTTGATTTCATGTTAATAAAAATAATAAATTAAATACTCGTTCATAACTTTTAGGTTAATTACGAACAATTGGAGAAAAAACTCGAATTGCTGATAAAAACGTACCAGGAATCCAAACAAAAGTTGAAATCAGCAGCATCTTCATCTGCTGACAAAACTGCACTAGATACACCCACATCGACTAGTCCGCATTCTCGTCCCACATCACCTCAGGGAACAGCTGTCTCTACAAGTACTTCAAACACAACCTCTGCTGGTCCTGTAAATAACGGTAAGGAGAAAATGGTGGAAGATAGCAAAGATAGAAAAAGCAGGGATGAGTCGGGGAAAAATTGTGCAAAACGGACTTCGCCTAGTTCGCCTGAGTAAGTTTACATGAAAGGAATACATTAGCACTTTTAAATTAACTGATTGCTTTTGTGCATTGGTTAATATTTGTGTTTATTTTGTTAATAATTTAGGCCAGTCAAAAGATCACGGCGAACCCCGTCGCCCATAGTTTATGACGACAGCCCAAAACGCCACAAAAGCAAAAAACGAAAGAAGACTTCGTAAGTGAATTTGACTTACTTGTTTATTTATGTAAATTCTAAAACGTACTTTTTTTAGTAAAGTCGTCTTAATATATTAATGCTTTTCTTTCAGGAGTAGATATGTAAGGCAATATTCTACCTCAAGGTCTCGCTCCCGCTCACGGTCAAGGGAAGAGAGAGAAAGGGAAAGAGAAAGGAAATCATCTAAAAAGCGATCTCGTCGAACAGGCAGAAGTCGTAGCAGATCGTATACACCTCCACCAAAGCGACATCATCATCACAAGCATAAATCCCACAGAAGATGAAAATTGTGGTCACATAGGAAGAAAAAGTAGCGTATAAAATGGGGCTTTTGGAGGAAGGTTTAGGAGGATGGTGTCTCAAGATGGGATAAACTGTATTCAGTGCAAGACTCGGCGTCATTGTTGGTCATTTCCACAACAATTCATCATCATAATCAATAATCACCTTTCAATCTTTCCATCACAAGAGCCGTTTAAACAACACAAACCAATATTTATTACCAAAAAAAGTTTATCTATTAATTTCAACGAATGATACAAATCGTCAAAAAGTTGTCGTGCTTGATATTCGTAAGTTATATACATAGATAAAATGATGATACATTATTAGCATTTACTATTGAGTTTTGAATTTTATTATTGTCAATTTGGTTCTCAGTTTTTGTGAAGCATTTTTTGTTTCCTTCTTGTTTTCCACTACTCTATTACAAAAGCTGTTTTTTCTACAAATGTCCTATATACACTATTAATATAACAAAAGATGAATTGTACAGGAAGTAAGTTAAGCGAATAAAGTTTATAATTTTTCTCGAGACAAAAAGAGTTTATACAAACACGAATTTTCTGCGAACATTTTTTATAGCTGTAGCACTGCATAATTCTAAAGCTCTTTCTCCATAAGATCGTCACCGTCATCTTCGTCATAGCCTTGCATAACTCTCTCTGTGTACGTTATCTCTCCTGCCTTCCTTCGAGATTGATATATGGCTTCTAGTTGCGCATGCCGTTGCCCCCAATAAGCTAAATACTTTCTACCAAACTCCTTGGAGTTAGCCTTGTCTGCTTTTGTAACGGATACAAAGTCGAGATGCTTGAGCCATGGGATGTAGTACAAAACGGCTATTCTATAGCCATCTTCTTCCTCCACTGGGTTTCCCTGTTACACAAGTTTCCACGTTTAAATCTACAGCTTTTCGTTATCATTTTTGTCATTCACACTTACGTGTAAAGTTAAGGTAACCAACTGCTTTAGCGACTGCAAATTCGGGATCTCCGTCATATCCGTAATCGCATTTCCGTGCAAGTACAGGATCTTCAAGTTTGGCAATTGAGAAAATGTCTACTTTTCAGGAAAAATCGAAAAACATGATGTTTTTAAAAAAGGTTCAGAGTAAGTAGAAGGGGAAAAGCATCAATCGGTTCTACATTTAGTAGCTATTTACGTCATCGTCCAATTTTGTAATCGCATTGAAAGATAAGTCCACCCAGCAGAGTCCAAAGGGTCCGCCATCCAAAATTTTATACAGTACGTTTATCAATCCCTCCACAGAATCAATTACATTGTAACTGAGTCGCAAGCTTGAAGTTTTATACCGGTCATCTGGAGTCTTTCTTGGGAATCTAAAGGTCCGCTTTGACTGCGGCTGCTCCGACTCTGTTACAATCTCTTCAATTTTGTTAATCATACAAAAGGAAAAGTCCACCGGAGGGGCAGAGGGAAATATAAACTTGTCTTGTCCACCACCAGCGGCTCCAAATCTGTGTTGGTCACCAATCACCAGAAAACCCAAACGACGCTCGTCAAAGTTCCTGTACGTTCTTACATTTTCATCGTCCTCGTGCTCAGCACCGTGCCGCTTTTCTACGAGTTTCCGTAATCTGTCCTCATCTTTGTTGCCAGTCTTTTTCTTGAGAGATCTCCCACCACTACCTCCCGCTGCTGCATTATTATCTTGACCATTTATAATGTTCCTTCCACCCAAAGAATGGTCTTCCGGACGCATGCCAGCTTGAATGACTTTCACTGTAGCATCGATAAGAATGCTTGGAATGGTGGGCCGCACAGGCACCGCGTTCGCTATCATTTTGGCCTCCATGATGAAGATAGGTTTGAACAGATTACAAACTCACAAAACAATTTGCAGTTCACAGTAACTCAACAAACAAGAAACAAAATGGAGTAATATAATATTCCTTATCCTTGTATTTTTTATTGTTGTGGGGCAAACCGAGAATCTCTGTCCCCCAAATGGATAACTTCCTCCTCTAAACTGACGTCAAATGCCATTTGTAACAAAATCTATGAAAACTGTTGATGAAACTGAAAACGGTAGGTAAGGAATACTGGAAATGTTCCTATGGAATATGATGGCAGTAGTGACACACATTGTGGCGCCCAGTCGAACCCATGTAGAATCCGACTGATTCGAATTGCATAAACTCATGCCTCTTTCCTTTGGCTATTTTTCTGAAAGCAACACGGTAGTGGTGAGTCTGTTGTTTGCACGTAAACTACAAATCCTTTCAGGCTATATACACTGCTAATTCAATCCAATAATAACAAAATAAAACTATTCTTGTACATTTCACTTTCTTATGTGACTCACCCATACCCATCACTTTTCCCCATTTATTTTCACGTCAAATAACTTTTGATTTTGCTTGCTATAGCTTTGTACACCAGTCTTACTTTTTTATTTCTTTTCATGCCAACACGATGATGACAGACCAGCAGCAAGAAAAGATGATAAATGATGCACGATAAACGAAACATTTGCTATTATCATGGAACATCAAATTCACACAAAACAAAATTGCCTGGCATGTAGAGAATGCACAGCACATTACAAAAATTAACTTGACAATAAAACATTCTATTATACATATATCTAAACCATAAAGGGTTAGAGGCAGACAATATATGAAGAGGGAGAAAACATAATGTAGTAAAAAGAAAGAAAGGACAAAAAAATGAAAAAATGCCAATGCTACAAAAAAAAAGAAGAATTTTTCGTGTCCATTTCGATTTTAGCTTTTCTTCATTCAGTACATCTGTATACTTTCTACTTTCATCCAACAGCTTACCTATTAGGAGTAGTGAAAGAAAAAGATGAAAAATTGTTATGCCATAATAATATGCGTGTTTCAGTACATCTGTATTCTGTATACTTTCTACTTTCATCCAACAGCTTACCTATTAGGAGTAGTGAAAGAAAAAGATGAAAAATTGTTATGCCATAATAATATGCGTGTTTGTTTGTAGTTTGATAAAACGGAAAACGTGAGGCAGTGGTGGGGACCAAGTAATGGAAACTTTACATTGGAAAGCATTGCAAATGACTATAATATGGTATCAGTGCAGACATTCAGGAGACATTCAAACTAAGGAGAAAAGTATACACTAGTGTAGTTACATTTTGAAATAAGAAATCAAAATTTTATGAATCCTTGTCACGCACGCGTTACTAACAGTAAATCTTCGCACTTTTCTCAGTCTTTTGTTCAGAAAAATGACATACGACGACAGAGCAAAAAACAAAAACTCCATGTTTGAGACTATTATTATAGGTAACCATTTTGAACAAAGGAGAGAATGTCTACCCCATAAAAAGGCAAATCTTCTTTTTTTATTTTGGTAAATTATTTTTTAAATTTATTTGCAAATAAAGTAGGCTTACAACAAGTCATCACATTTCTTTTCTGTTTACATAATTTACTATAATAGCGTACATATATTAAATGTGGTAGCGGTTTAATAGGTATATATGCATGTAAGCTTACACAATATTATATATATCTTTAATTACATACATAAATAAAAACACAATAAATTTCATTGATGTATAACTGAACCTTATCATCAACTGAAATTTCATTCCGTCCGCGATTATATTAAAAATGTACGTTAATTTGTTATGAATTTACAATGTTTTGTAAATTGTAAGCTTGACGTGAAATCTACAGAAAAGTTCATTTTCCTTAGCCTTTAAAGAAAAGATTCAAGAGATAACTTTTCTCTATTGAGTGTAAACAATTTAAATGGTAAGAAAAATGGACCATTTGAACATGCAATTAAAGTAAGCAAAATTGATCCAAACCTTTTAATCTTCTTTCATTTATGTTTTACTTTGTGTTTTTCAGACACTATAATATGTTCTGGATAAACACTAGGACTTGATGCGGCTTAAACAATAGTACACGTATTTATTTACTAGCGTGTTTGCTTTACTAAATACTTTCGCAAAAATAACAATTAGAATTTTATTGCAGCTCGTTGTTGTTTTAATGAACATTGAAAGTTATAGAAAGATTTAAGTTATGTACTTATGAAGGTGATACGTATCGTAAAACGTTTAGAAACCAATACATAACTAATTTACAGATTTCGCCAAAAATACAGCAAGAAAATTGTTGGTTAAACTCAACAAAGTTCAACTTTACAGAATTACAGTATTTTACAGTATATTGACAGTAGTGACAATAATTTCAAGATAATTTCAGCACAAAAAAGAGTGAGAATGGGGAATGACACAACTAATTAATAATTTTTTAGTTTTAAATACTATTACGTGATGCGTACATAACCTTACTTATTTTATAATAAGTATATTGTTTTGGACTAGCTGGCCATTTTCTGGCTTTTAATTTGATAAAAAATTAAAATTTGGCCGACCCAGGTTCGTTACATCCCTCTCTCAATCGGCAGAATAATTCTTTCGTTTTCAATTATTGATATTATTAAAATTATACAGGTCAAAATAACAGAGCTTCTTATACATAAATACAACGATTAATTATAGAGTTACTTATTACGCATTATCACACAATAACAATGATTTTTTTTCATATATGGTTCCTCGGAAGTGATAAATGACTCCTTGTGATGATGTGTAGTCGCAACAGCATAGTCAACAATATCATTTATCGTCGTGACTCATTGCTTAAAAATATTCAATAATATATTTTACTAAATTATACATAGATTACAGCAGCGGAAACAAAATTGTTATCTATAGGATGATGATGATATTCGTCAGTTAGGAAGAAATATAGATAAATAATTGTACGATGCTACTACATTAATAATTTATTATGAAAAGTCAAAGAAGTAAAGGTACTCCGATTCCATTTCTATTTCTTCTTGCTCCTCCTGATGGGTTACCTCCCAGACTTTCGTCGTCATCTGAGGAGCTAAAGTCATTTGCCCACAAGTCATCCCCATCAGAGCCAACGGTATACTCCGAGCCACTAGACGAGTTTCCATTTTCACTATCACTAGTGGAATTCATATCAAAGAATCTTGATCTGGTACCAGTACCTCCTCCAGAAGAGGAACCGGCAGAGGAAGAACTATCACCTGAACCGGACGAGGAAAACACTGAGTATCTAACGGCTTCCACTCTTGTGGCACTACCAGGACTAGCCCGTGTGTAGGTATTGTTGTTACCTCTGGAAGTAGTGGTTTCGGGTTCAGTATCATTGTCATCAGAGGAGGGATTTCCTCTGTCGTAACTAGTTAGTCGACTTCCGCGTCGAGAACCAGGCACATTTAAAAATCTAGAAGACGAACTAGCTTGCGCATTGCTATTTCCTGTAGATGAATTTTGATTTTCAGTCTGACGTTGCTGCTGTGGAGGTGGCACTGGAGCTGCTGCCGGTTGTGGTGGGGGTGGGAAAGGATTTACGTTGTTTCCTTCATTTTCACCACTGCTGTCTAAGGCGTCTTCACGGTAAAGAACCTCATGACAAAGCGGACATGTGTTTTGCACGTAAAGCCATTTTCGCAGACACACCGCGTGGAAGAGATGGTTGCAATTTGTGACTTTGGCAGACTCCATTTCTTCATAGCAGACAGCACACACCTAAAATTTATTTTTTAAATTTATTGAAATAGATTTACCTCATGATGAACCCTTTTTCCTCACTAATACGTAAAGTGAACAACATAGTTATTATTTTTGTACAACTTACGTCATCTTGTCTTGAACGTAGCTGTTCCTCTGTGGCATCCGCCAACGACATTATCTTTTGTGACGCAGTCTTACGCTGGCAATAGACCCTCCATCCTTTTTGTGCTTCACACCAAATGTTAAAGTAGGCGTGAACACTCATTCCAATAGCTCTAATGGCACTTGCACTCTCAAAGAAAAAGATCCAAACGGCATTGGCAAATAAAAATATCCCTGTGAGAAACTCGCCTACGTTTGCAATCGATCTCAGGTAAAAAACAACATCCTCGTGGCTCAGTTCGTCGTGTAAATGATCAAAGAAACGTACGACAAAAGTGGGCAACACACGTCGACAGGCATTCACAAACTTTTCCAACTTTTCCGGATACTGTACCAGTTGAGATAAGTAGACAACAAAAGATATGAGTAGGGATATAAATATTTTAATCTTGAACTCTATCGCCAATGCCAGCACGGCCAAGGACCATGTTGAAATTGTAGAGTAACGAAGTAGGTAATACGTGAGGAAGGCGGACACAACGAATGAAGAGCATGAAAGTGCGGCTGCTCGGATTTGCAATGTTTGGAATGCTCGAAACGCTGTGAGAACTGGGGCGATCATTTGATGAAGTGCATGGAACAGAGCTGTTCCAAGCAATACAATGTTTTTTGCTAATCTGTCTAGACGCTTCTCAGGATCCAAAGAGGTTAACCCGGTTTGTAAACTCAGAATGAAAAAGAGTACAGTAGATATGGAACCAAAACGGTTCGCGTCGGCTTCAGTATTTGCGCCGTTGTAAAGTAGATAAAGTAGACATTCGCCAATCTGGAACAAAAATGCAAACAATTAAAACATACCCTTGGAGTAACAAGATAAGCTGGAGATTATTTTTGCACGTCTTACTTGGTGACAAATTGCAGACACAGTGACAGTCAAGCCGACAACTCCAGTAAACGTTTCCGTCCCATGAGTCATTACATACCGGACCATTAAATTTAATGGCTCATTACAACACTTGGAAACGGCATCATATGCTGCCCTAGTCACCCAAAATAGCCGAAACACTGTATTCACTCTTAACCGTCCACTTTCCACTTGAATCAGATGGCTCAAACCATACTCGTTTTGAACGCGTTTTGTTTCATTCCATGAGGATTTTAAAAACGCGTACACATCTGGGATACATCGAAGAAGAGGATGATGTAAGACCACCATGATAATTATATAAGCAGCCGGATGCATTGTCACTCCTCCGGTAATATAGAACATTCCAATGAGAATCCCATCTGTGGCAGACAGCACTGCTAAACTACTGCAATGATTGTTATTTGTTTCTCCAGTTGTTCCTATTCCAGCGCCTCCGGCTGCTTCTCCATCCGCTCTAGCTCGACCAGCAACCCCAGTGTTTGCTCCAACATTATTGTTGGTGCCACTTATATTAAAGCCACTCCCATTTCCACCGATTGTTCCTCCACCAGGCCAACTGCGACATGCATAATACACTGCAGCAATGGCACTGCGACAGGTAAAGTTATACAGAAGAGACGGTATAGTAGCTAGAGCAAACGCGGTTGGATACGGTGTGAAAATATACGACAAATATAGTGCGAAGAATGAGAAGAGGTGAGAGTACAGCTTGATTAGATTCTCGGTGGCCAGCATAAATGTGATGATGGCGACAAAAAATACTGAAAATAAAGAACACAATTAAAATTATATATTACCATCATTCCATCACAATATTTGCTGTCCAATATTTTTGTGTCCATTTACCAACTATGCACATTAAAACTTCGGCTAATTTCATGAGATCAGCAGCTGCTTGTGCCGTGGAAAACTCGAAAAAATCTTGCTGGTATCCTGAAGCGGTTGTGGAAGAAACAGACGCTGCAGCAGCAGCCGCGTTGGTGGCATCGTTTTCTACTATGGTAGATGTGGTTGGCGACGACGCAGCACTGGAAGCGACTGCTTGCTGGGAAGAATTGAACACTACAAATATGCCATCAGTAATGGCTTTCCATAGTTCATTGACCAATGGAACATTAAATAAAAAGCCTAAAGCTTGCTGGTTTAGTGGCGTTGCAGCCGGTGAAACTGCCCCAGAAGGAGTAGAAGATGATAAGACGCTGGCGACTGTTGAACTTACAGTTTCTGAAATAAATAAGATGACCATCAACGTTTAAGCTGCATTGGAGGCTTGCTGCTTGATCAGCACTGCTATCTGGCATTGTTTGATCTGTTCTGAAGGCTATTCAATTTATATATTTTTTAAATATGTCTGCCAACTTCATACCATTCAAATATTCAGTATCTGCGTTATCTAGTCTTTCTGCCTTGGACAGTTCGTCCAACCCGCCACTCCTATCAGGGATATACGCTGTTCTCTGTGATGGCTGCTGTAGTGGGGAGAGGATGCCCCCCGAATGGTAGTACTTATTTGCATTGTTTCCTACGCCGAAACTAATGCGGAAGATCTCGTCAACAATGAGTAAGGGAGGTACACGGAGCAAGGACTCTAAGGCCGTGAACAACTTCACCTTCAGTGAAGACATTTTTTCCTAAACTCTACCCTCCCTGCCTTGGAAGAAATCTGTTTTCAAAAAAATTTTGCATGACACATTTTATTCACAAATTAAACCCTGGAAATTAAAATACAAAAACCATATTTTATTTCACACTCACCAGATTCCTTAAGAGCTCCACTTGACAATCAATTTGGAATGTAGGGGGTCGTCAGTCATTATGATTAACACTATATTAGTATTTTATTGTCCTTTATACAATTCGGCTGGTGCAATCAAACCATAGATTTTTCACTATTTTTGTCACCTATATAAAATCAAAAGAACATTTTTTATTACTTTTGCCGCATTCCCATGAATCTGAACAAGTTGGCAATGCATGAAAAAATACATTTTATCGCACAACTATGAAATAACAAAATTTGTCAAGTCCTCATGCAGTCTTCGTTTCTACAGACATCCCTCAGGAAATTATCAGAGTTAGTTTAAAAGTAAGATTAAGTGCATATATATGTGCTAGTGTACGCTTTGCGGCTAAAATTACTAAACTGCGTCACAAACACAAAACAACGACTACCACCACTTCTTCTTGGCATCTTTGTAATACCAAACACATTTTGCATTACCTAATCTAAAAAGTATGCAACAACCGGAGCAGACTAGTTTTCTAACGATATCTTTTGCCATGCAAAAAACAAACGTGGTATTACCACTAGGTATCCTCATATAACATGTTATTCAAACTTCTAATTCCTACACTCTCACACTTAACAATAATTTCCCTTTTTATTTCATTCCTGCATTCTTCATTCCAGTCCAAAAGACCTCTTTATTCATGTTTTTCGCAAGCCAAAAATATCTTGAGCATAACACTGCAATTATCCATGATACTACTGAAGCAGTCATAATATTTTACTATGAAGATCATGGCTTGCTAATTGTGTAACTTGCGCTGATGAGAGGCTTTACTTTTATTTTTTTCGTTTTTACTAGCACGTAGAACCGACCGCAGTATTTCTGTATTGACGGTATGTAATTTGTATGCAGCACTTGCAACAGCTAGCAAGAAACGGTCCACAAGAAGACTCCACGCACCATTACCAAATTCACTTTTTTTCCTTAATTAAAAAAATTATAGATTTTATATTCGACCGTAAATATTAAATTTGATGTTTATTCCTCCCTTATGAGATAATTCATACTGCAATGCATCATCATGGGTGGAAGGAAGCTGTGGTAAAAATAGCGTCACAAAATGAAAGGAACCAGGTACAATTATATACCACCACTTGCACTTAACTGAGCTTAGTTAAGTGTATCATTATCATATATTTTGTCTGTCATGTCATGTCCACTGAAAATCTTGGAGTAAAATCTATGTTCTCCACCTACAAACTAGATAAATATCCTATAACCATCTCTGAAATCTTAAAAAATGGGCAGATACAGAAGCAGCGCAAATATGCTGCATACACACAAAAATATTGTACGACACGAACTGAAGTACGAAAATGAAGAAGAAGGGATGGATGTGGTAATAATAGTCAATCTTTTTCGTATTTCTTCACAATATGTCAAGACATCAACGAAGAACAACCGCAATCATGATGATAATAACGGTGATAATCGTAATGACATCTCTTGCACATTTTAAGGTTATGTACGCCTAAAATTTGGTGGTGTGTGCATGTACCCACATCTATGATCTAACCCCTTTACTTGTGTGTGACAAGAAACTGTAATAATATGCAATGCAATTTATTTAGTGTAGTTGGAAGAAAAAAATGACCACGTTCGGCTATGATTACACTTTTTTTCTGCTAAATGTCCTATACATGCATATTATCTGTATATTCTTTTTCTTACTGTTATGAAAACTGCGCCGTTTTTTTCTCCTTTTCTAAAGAACTGCAATAATAGCCAGGGAGGAGAGGGGAGTCTGACAAGTTGCAATATTAATAGTAGAAAAGACATTAATTTCGTTCATTTGTATATTTGAACATAAAATCCAATTACAATTTGTGTACAGTGGGAGCAATGCAGTGTAAATACACTGCACATAGTGCAAGCAAGCAAACACACTCTGAGAATACAAGGTTGACCTTCACAAGGCTACCAAAACATTGACGAGATTTCTATTCTGTTGAAATGTGCAAGTGGTTGGATCGTTTGTAATATTTATGAAGTACGTTATACAAGCAACAACGGTAGGGAAGCAAACAAGCTACAAGTTACAGGAGGGCAGAAAGATTATGTACCAGAATGCCAGAATACCAGTAAGCGAGTATGTAATTG
>JAHZMZ010003679.1:0-26307 GCA_027743805.1 Lepidocyrtoides sp. E14 | reverse complement strand
TTTCGTCAGCTATAAAATTCTCAATTAAGTGGAAATCGTCACACATTTATTGTTTGCTAAAGTATTTTTAAGGTTAAGACATAAAAATTAAATCGAGCTTATGTATTGTAGGTGTGCATAAGCATCTTCCCCATACTTAGCAAATGTTTATTTTTTCACTTGAAACGTATATACCTAAGTACATATATGTCACCCCATGCAAAGTTTTGTTGGTATTACCACTTATCACCATTAAGAAACTGTATTTGTTATTCAATAGAAATAAAAGAGTGGTATTGTTTGCAGAGAAAAATAATAAGACAACGAAATATCTTATCTTACAACAACCTTGATTTACAAATTTTACACTGGAAAAAAATTAATGTTTTTTTAAATATAGTGAATTGTAAATGACTCGTTTTATAGCATGTAATTATATTTTTGTATAGATGGCTTTGGCAGCAGCATCATGTCATTTATTTTTACGTATCATTTCATATTCATTTTGTAAATAGAGCATTCATTAGCTGTTGCTGAGAGTGTAACACAAATAATAGCACTTGAAGGCAAGTACAGAAAAAAAATCATTCAATTTATCCTGGAGGCTCTATTCTACTGTAGTCAAGCTCTCTTTCATATTCCCTTGCGTCTTGAGATTATTTTGGATTTTTAAAATTATTATTATCATTATCATCATCTTGCATATAGCAGGATCTCCTATTTAGAACATCGAGATGGTAAATGCTACATGCTCTGTTATCAACTTTTTTCTTTCTAATGAAAATAGAAAATGATGATGAAGAAAACTCTGGCTGCCTTTGCTGCTATTATTCGTTAAACGAACTCATGGTTGTTTTCTTGGACCAATATGCGAGTGCTACAGTAGGCAGTAGGTAAAACAGCTATAGCTTCTTAGTGCTTTCATTCTGTTTATAATAATACGCTATAATTAGCTTCAGGAGCTCAAATAGTAATAATAGGTGAAAACATGCTCTATATTTGGCTGGGAGAAAGGAAGGATTTTTCCAAACGCCTTGACTATACGTCTTCGTATTCAAGCACTATTTTCAGGATTTCTTATGATGTAAAAAGCGAGCGAATATACCGAATAAAAGCTTGTTATGGAATTAAATAAAACTTTGATACTGTGGTGTAGGTTAATAATAGTAATAGCACGACGGTTGGTGCAACTGGTGCAGCAACATTTTTATGCTGAGAGGGTAGATACGGGTAGACATAAATTATTACAACTGTTCAACTGTCTGTCTGTCTAGTCCTGGCCGGCACATATAATTTTAGTTTAGCTGGCTTGATCATCTCATAATATCCTTATTGTATAATCAAATTTTGTATAATGACAAAGGGAAGAAAGTATAGATTCCCATATAAAGTTGCATAGTAGCTTTCAAGGTGACACGTAATTCCAATTTGTCTTGGACTGTGAATGATAATAATAGTGACGATAATATATTGTATAAATGGATATAGCATGCATGATTTTTACTGCTATTAAAAGTCATATTATGTATTGCTGTGAGGGTATGATTATAATACTTGTTCAGTGGCTTTCAAAGCAATAAATGCAGTTTAGAACTGCAGTGGGTTAGTTTTTATTTATTTTTGGCATTTAGTCTTTTTATATGAAATCTAACGGACAAATCCACTTGTTTGCTACATTTTCATTTTACTCTATACATATTACGCTTCTTCTCTTTCATCGCTTTGGGATAATATGAGGGAAGCAAGTTATAAGCAGGCAGCAAGGTGCATGAGCATCAAGTCATCTTTTAAAGGGTTGGAGTAGGCAGGGGCAGGCAGGTGGTATTATTATGTTACTACTAGACTACTGAACCTTTTTTAAGGAAAATCAGGGTTGAACAACTTAGGTAATCTTTTAAGATTTGTTCAAGTAAAGTTTTTGTTGATTTGTATGGTATACAACGAGTCATTCTGACTAGAGTAGTGTTGGAGTTAACTGTTTTATTCTTTTCCAGACATTACGGAACAAAAACTTGGATGCTTGATTTGTAATCTTGCATTTCACGCTGTGATTATATTTCATGTATGCATGCATTGGACTTGCGTTTGTAGAAAAGTCTTTTTCTAAATAATATTGCTCTATCCTTTCTTGGCATATTATCGTGGGCTATTTGTTTTTCTTTGTGCATGCTATTTTTGTTGTCTGTATTTTTTGTGCTCATATTGCGGTTAGATTACATGCTTGCATAAGCAGTTTCAGTTTGAGAACGCACAGCACAGCGGCACATAAGTTATAACTGGAACAGTAGTAGGTAGCTCTTGGAAGTGATCACAAATTGTTCCAAAAATAAAACAAGCAAGAACATAAGGATGCAATGTTTGATTTGAGCTCACAAGTTGTGGTGAGAAATAACGCAATAAAGTTGTAGGAGAGGAGAGTTAATGAGCTCAAGTGGGAGTTGTATGTAGAATTAGATTGCTACACATAAAGTAAGTTTGCTCTTCTTCTTGACGTTACGATGTCACGATCTACAATAAAAATATGTAAACTCAATCGCAAACGAACGATTGTTGAGTTGCATGATGCATGCATGCATTGCTGATTGGGTTGTGATGATGAAAATGAACGGTCATCAACGCATACAACGTTTTATCACTATCAAATTTAATAATTTTCTCCAGGCATTAGCATCTACGTATGTATGTATGTATGATGCTCACTTAGGATTGAACTTGCTGCTGGAAAGGGGTTGAATTTATAAAGATGATGATTGTGATTATGACGCAAGATTACCTTTAAATTTTACAGGGGATCATCATCATTAAAATGCAGCAAGCTTAAAAAGCTACTTAGGCCGGAGCCCCAATCCAATACTCATTTTTTTCTCTTCGCTATACAAGCAACCATTTGTTTTCTTCGTACACTCTATATGAAACCTGGTCATGGTTTTCAACCCATTTCACTCATTTCCCTAGACAGACATGTAGTAGTCTGCAATAATAAAAATAACGAAAACAACAACATAAAAACGCTGGAAGAGTTGACGGAACCCTTTTTCTATTTTTAAACACGTTACTTTTATGCTTCCTTCTCGATACGATACGATTTTGAAGCGAAGCAAGGAATAAGCATAAAGAAAGAAAATAAGTATTATTTTTTTCTCTTCATGCAGATCGCTCCTGCCTGCTCAAGAGAAGTGTTATTATGCATGAATAATTTATCTTGTAACAAAGAAACATGATGGTCATGATGACTACTGTTGAGACACGAACAAAAGAGAAAAAACCTGCATTAATGGAACGAACGGTGTAGTCAATGGTGGAATTGTTTTTTGCTGCTGGAAGAAGAAGTTGATTTTCGTTCTAAAATGAGAATAAAACTTTTAAAACTAGCTTCTTTAACGCATTAGGGTTGTTATTTTGTATTTTTATTCACGGAAGTTTTTTTCTAAGGGTTTTATCCTTTATCGTCGTGCAGTGATGAATGTCCTGGTATCCAGTTAAGAAGCATGCGCAATATAACAGCAAAATGCAATGTACTGTGCATACAAGATGATTTTCCCCTGGAGAGTTTCTCTCTGTAAATTTCAAAGAGAGTCGAATGGGAAAGATCATGTTTTTACGAGGAAGCTATAAATATACCTCTTTCTCAGTTACGCACGGAGTTACGTCAAACTCATGTATATACATATATGTAGGTATATTTACATATAAGTAGACGTGTGATTCTGTCTGTATTCATGTAAAATGTTGCTTCTCTCCCATGCTTAAACCAGAAAGCAATGAAGCTACTAAAATTGCTATCAACTACAGCTTAGCCTGATCTGTAGTTGATAATATCTCTGAAGTACAATAGTTAGTGGTGGCAAATGATTCATGTCACTGTTGACTGCTAATAAATTGTCATTATTGTTTTGATTTACTACTAATCAACTGCTGTTTTACTCAAGTTTATTTCATTTTTACCTGTAACTAAAAATGCAACTTTACTTGACAGAAGGAGTGTATCATATTTTGTAAACAATTTACTGAAGTACTCCAAAACGAACTGAGACAAACATTAACCGAGTAAAATTGCTTACTCGATAAAATCATTTCATACAATTGGTATACCTTTTATAATTATCTATTTCTGGAAGAAGCATATAACTCTCTAGTAAATATCAATAGATCTTATTTCCCCAGTTTTGTTAAAAGCCCTTAGGAAATTAAGAATTTATTCATCAACTTAAATTTGTCAAATTGAAAATAATTTTTCAAAGTTTTCCCTCTTTGGTTCGCTTTACCTCTCTACGGTACAAAATTTGTACAGAAATCGAATCTGTGACTTTATATCAATTTGTCATGCCTGAGGTTGAATACGTTAGTGTTTTTAGTTGAATTTCTAATGAGAGACTAACTTTGCACTGAATTTCACTATTTAATCGTTAAGAGTTTTGACAGGTTCGTTTTAGAATTATTCCAACTTCTTATAAGCCCATATACTTTACCCAGTCGTTGTGGGAGGTGTGAGTGGAAGAAATAAGAAAAAACAACGACTTGTGTAAAGTCAGACATGAAACTATCGAAAGCGTTGATGTAACAACGTTGAGAAAAACCGTAAAAACTTAGTGTTTCATGGTGAAACTAAATGTCGTTCAGAAGCTGTTACAAATATAAAACCGGTTATCATTTCTAAATGCTGGATGGCACCTCAAATCGGATAGTACTGTTGAACTCAGTGTTTAGAGAGCTTTTCAACGATATGTCACATGACATATCGAGAAAAAAAGTTTTTGGAACCATTAACCGTCCCCACCCTTTAGCGTGGTGGGCGGATTTTTCTGAAAATCAATCCCATAGGAGGTATTGACCTAACATACATGTGTATGTACCAAATATGGTGGTAATCCGTCCAGTAGTTTTTGAGTTATCGTGATTACAGACAGACAGACAGACAACATCGTGATCGCATTAACTATCTCATCTGCTATTTCATTGCTTTCGATAGTTAATAAAATCATTGTAAAGTTTTTTCTTTACTTTTCTCATAACAATCATAACTATATGTATAAAAACTATTTGGCTTGGCAAGAAGAAAATTTAAAAAAGGAGAGTTTAGTTGAGTTTGCAAAATGTTTAGCGAATTCGGGTGGGATATGTCAGATTTATCAGTGAGCTTGTATCGGGAGATGAAACACACCCGCTGTAATGTCAATAACTTTACGGCTGACTTAAATCTTGCAAAATATCTTAATGTTTTCATGAGGAACATAGACCTTTGTAAAGCGTGAAGGGAAAAGATACACTAAAGAGAAGAACTTTCTAACAAGCCAAGTTACAAGTTGCACAGATGCAAATGTTCTTAATGAATCATACACATACAAGTTGGTGTGGTTGGTTGAACGTTTTCCTTCTTTTCTATCTTAAATTCCGTGCTAACATTACTAGCACTGAAATTGTGTATTTAAATTTTGCCAAATTTACTCAACACTTGGTCCGCGTACGACACCGGCTTGGCTTGCATAAGCCAAGAAAATTAACAGAGGAGGTAATACTTAGCTGTGTCCATGCTTTTGTGAATTAGGTATGCTGTGACATGCTACACTAAATGTAACATGCAGCTAAATTTCAAGCTTGCCTTGCTCTCTTAGCAAAGAAAAGTGAACGTTCAGTTCATGCTCTTTCTTATATCATTCATATTTTCTGTAGTAAGTCTTTAATTATTCTACCTGTATGAGTAGTATTAGCATCACATTGCATGGGAGTTTTACCAGGTTTTTTCTGAGTGACCGGTCGGCTTTTTAATGCAATTTTTAAAATTCTGAAATTCAAAAATTATTTTGTTAAGCGTTTGTCGAATCTAACCACTGTTGTTCGGTGTTGCATTGCTCTTCTTACAGATACGGAATATGCAGTCAATTAAATTTTCAATTGTACACATACTATTAACGGGATGAAATCTCTGTTCGTTAGGTATTTTGTTAGGAATATATACATACATCTGTTCGTTAGGTATTTTGTTAGGTATATATACATACATGCTGTAATGTATATACATCCGTTAAGCAAAACGGTAGGAAATAAATTTTTGTTGAAGCCGTATTTTGATAGTTGAGCAAAAAATGATACGGAATAGTATAGCGTTATTGCATACATACAAGTGGTATTAAACCGTTATACATTTTTTGAGTTGCGGGTTGGACATTAACTTACATTAAGCTTTTTATCTTAATTGGTAGCGTTCAAATATTCGGAGATACACACCATTTAAATTAGAGCTCGTTCTGACTTGCAAGCTATCAACATAATCGCCACTCTTATTGCCGTGATGATGTTGTTATTTCATTTCATTTGCTGGAGCATGAATCATGATGACTGTGACCATGTTTACGAGTGTGAGTATACATTACACAACTAATATCATAGTTTCAGACGCATCAAGGTATGTATGTATGACCATTTAGTTAGATTAGTTTTAGAATACATTATCTTATCGCCAGATTCAATTACGAATATCTATAATATGTAATGCAACTTCTTATTGTGGTTTTCAGTACATAAATATTCTAATATTTCAGTACAATATATTTTTGTAACATGATCAGCTTTTACTAAGAGCAATCTCTTTTACTTTGAATACCTAATATTGAAATGGCATAAAATTTGTTTATAGCTTAGAACACGGCATATTTAGCGTACATGTGTTTATTGCTGGGATTTACATGACTATCCTCCACAACAAACTTTGTTTATTGAACTTGGACGGATATTTTTGGCTTTTTAGTAATGCTTGGGATAGTTTGGATTGAACTGTTTGTCTTCAGTGTTATTGGCTTATTTTTGAACGTGCAGTTTATGCATGCAGTATCCGTCCACATTATGACACGTTATGCTCAAGACGAGTGGGTTGAAGGTTGATTCAAGGAGTCTTGAAAGCTATAAATGAAAAAAAAAAAGTTTTCTGATTGTATACATACGGTTTGTGATGATGATAAGTTTGCACGATGAAACCAGCTCATTTCATAATAAGTACATGATGTGCATCTTTTTTTACCAACAACGGCCAGCAACATTGATATTTGCATTTACGTTAAGACAACTACTTTGTTAAACAAGTAAATAAATATGCAGTAGCAGCAGCCAAAGTGAGAAGTAAATAAGGGATCAGGGAGCTCTAAAGTGTTTTCCCTTGTTGCTTGCCTTTCGATAAGCTGATTTTTTTTACATGAAATGAAAATGCTATGATGACAAACTCTATTTGTGTAACTTGTCAGATGCAATATCATGCGTAATGTAACTTTTAATGAGCATAATCATAACATAACGAGCCATCTAAAATGGTATGCGTTCTGCGCAAATAATATTTACAAAATGATTTGAAGAGGCATACACAGATCAAGAGTAGCGGCCACGGCCACTCACCGAGATAAATTCGCTCATGGTTTTGTACAACAAGCAGCAATGTAATTTGCAAACATTTTTTTGTTTGACATTCATCCTGAACAGTTCACGATACAGCCACTAGGATTAAAAATTTAATTATTTTTTTGTTTTTTACAGTTCTGGATTACAGATAAACTACATCCCAAGTATTTGAACGCAATCTGCATGCATTGCTGCACTGGAATAAAGTCAGTAATTACGTGTCAACAGTGTAATGTAAAATGGTCTGGAAAAGATCTTGTCATTGGCACTTGCTACAGTTATGACATTTTTGCTGCCTCCCAATGCTGTGATTTGAGGCGAAAGGTACGTACTAACAATATTGTTCCTAAACTTATATATTCTTGGAAAGGTGGGATGAAAATGCATATTTTTCGGATAAAGAAACGAGCCTGCAGTCATGTTCATTTATCTTTTTGAAACCATAGTGTGGCAGATTGTTTTCTATAATTATTCATGATTATGAAAGATGACTACATCTATACTATTAATATATTTATTATGCAAACGTATGTAGGAAAGCTGTATCAAAGTTATACTGCAAAATGTTTCATAACAGTAATTAGGCACTTAATCTCACACAGTCATGAACAAAATTGTGCTTATTATTATTTTTTTTATGGGAATAAACGGTGTGAGAGGACATTGTTTTGAATAAATATGTTTATTGACGTTTCGGTTTCAAACAGTAAACCATCATCGGAACATGAAAAAGTNTTCGGTTTCAAACAGTAAACCATCATCGGAACATGAAAAAGTAGTGGCGTAATTGTGCTTACCTGCTATCCTTTTGAATTTTTCAGTGTCGGAACTGCCCTGCAATTTTCGGACAGCCCAGATATTTCTCTGAAGCAAGTGCTGAATGCCAGTGTAGGAATTGCGCCAAGACGGACTTCCATCTAGTCCACCCGGTAGAACAGATTTTCCATATATTTGCTCTCAATAATAATTAAATGGATCTCGTGCTATTTACTAAAATACTTAAAGAACGATGACTACCCTATATATATATACATAATATACATATATTTCTAATTGTGTTACAAAAATGGTCATGGTCTACATGCATCGTATTGCAGACAGAGTCCACTAAAACTTGTATGGAAAAATTGTCAAAACACAAAAACACAATTTAAAATATTAGATAAACGAAGCATTTAAATACACATCAGACAACCGCTCCGAATCAACAAAATTTATTCGCTTTAGTCAAAGCTAAAAATTTCACATTGAAAAATGGATGTGTACAAGTAACCGTATGAAAAAGTAATTACAAGGATAGGTTGATACATTTACCAAATAGTTAATATTGTAAGTTCAAAAGAATGTAATCATATAAAAAATGCTAGTATCGTGCATAGTAAAAGTACACAAGACACAAAAACCGTTGTTCTTTTGGGGATAGGCGTGCTGAATCAAACCGCAAATGCTCAAATAATCCCCCTATTAAAAAATCTTATGGCAATGGGTGAAAATTAATAAACCCCCGGGGAAATTATTTTAGCGCTTACGGTTTTTGCAGGACTATTCATGCATACATGCTTACTTCAAGCTTTAATAAAGCTTTAAAAGCAAACAATTTATAATACATACATGCAGGTATGTACATTTACATTTGATCATTAAACCAAAATGAACGTAATTATTCATTGTAAAAATATAAACATAGTAGTAATCATGATAGATTTTTACACGATGTATTCCAGTCCCAGTGTGTCTTTTTTTCTACATTGGTATGTATATGTAAAATATCTTGTTTTAGGTCGTATAATCAGGTGGTGTAGTTGATGATTAGTTTTTCTCCGTCGTAGTATGTCTAGTAAATGTAGCATATAATGTTAGCGGGCTAAATGGCTTCGACTGAGAAGATACTGTCGTAGTATAGGTACCCAAAGTAGATTTTGCTAATGAAAGAGATGAATAAAAACATCATAGTATTTCCATACATCAGTAGTAAAAAATAACATAATAATATTAGATAAGTTCTTATATCTGTATGCTACACACGGTTAAGAGACAAATATTACGAGATAAGGTTCGAATGACTTGTGTTGTGTTTATCAAATAAAAGTAATTACGAGATACACACTTGGTAATACATTAAGTAGAAAAGAGGGGAAAGGAAAGCTATTTGAAGGTTGAATGTGCATGACGCATTTTTTCTCCCTTTACAATGTAGCCATCGACTATAATTACTCTTGAACCTTAGCTATTATTTACTAATGCAAGAAAATGAATTTTGTGAAGGCTGTCTGGCAAGTACTTTTTCAGGATATATTGTAGAATTTACGGCATACAGATAAAAAAAGTGAAAAGGTAAAGAATAGAATTCCGCTAAGAAAATAAAAACTGGAGCTGATAGACATGTAATATGATACAAAATATTATCTCGTCGTGCATATAATATGTTGCATATTGTCGATGTGCCCTGATGAGGGGCCACTGCGATTGTCAAAAAGCAAGATGAGGGGCCATAGCGATTGACTGGAAACAAGATGAGGGGCCATAGCAATTGACTGGAAGCAAGACAAGGGACCATGTGCTATTTGGAAAATATTACACATGGCTCTTTTTCTTGCCTCCACTCAATGGCTATGGCCCCTCATCTTGGTTCCACTCAATCGCTATGGCCCCTGATCTTGTTTCCAGTCAATTACTATGGCCTCTCATCTTGCTTTTAGTCAATCGCAGTGGCCCCTCATCAGGGCACATCGGCGATATCCTTTATAGCATATATTATACATAATATGATAAAGACGGTGTATATATGGAATGTGCGTGATGATTTTGTCTGTAATGATGATGATATGAAAAGAGATGAATGTTTCCACGTGCAAAAGATTATATTATGAAAATATAAATACTTCAAGTAATATTTATGGACTAACAAGTGAATGCATTTGTGTAAGTATGTTTAAGACGTGTTTTTCTGCGCCGAAAACTAGAGTGTCTTTGTTGTCAAACGATGAGAATGAATGGAAGGTGAAAGAAATAAAAATTGATAAAGAGAAATGAATGACAGGCTCATATTTTATAAAAATGTTGGACTGGCAATCGTGACTGAGTAAAAAAGTGACAAGCAAGATATACACTATTTATAATATTGCTGTTTTAATCGATATTACTAATTGGTGGTGATGATTATTGTTACGATTTAACCTGGCTACATACATGCTTTATATACAGTATGCTTCATAAGTTGACGAATGGGGCAAGTTTCATTGAAGCTGTTACATTGCCACAATTAGGCAACGCAGGAGCAGAAATCTTGATTGAATTTCAGCAGGAAATAGAAAATTTAGCTGCTGACATGCATGTATTGCATGCGTTTTGTATAGAGGAAATATTCAATGCTGTAATAAGTAATGTGAATTTGAATGCGACAGCATTACAATTATTGATATTTGAGCAATATTTTGCCATTTTTGCTTCTTCCGAAACTGCAAATTTGCGAGGACATCAGTGTTTTTATCATAATCCTGCTCACAGTATTTTGTGAAAAGACCGTTAGTTTGGGAAAAGCACAGTGTAAATAATGTCATGTTGCACTCATATTACCGAGCACTGAATATACTATAATATGCTTACCGACGTACTCGCGACAGTGATGATGAATGAATGTGTTGCTTATGTACTGGTTAAAGTGATTTGTCCATGTGCCCTGATGACGGGCCACAGCGATTGACTATAAAAGCAATAGTAGGAGCTATTGAATTTGACGGGAAGCGAGATGAGGGGCCGTGGCGATTGGCTTGCAGCAAGATGAGGGGCCATAGCGATTGACTGGAAACATGACAAGGGACTGTGCTGATTGGAAAATTCCACATGGCCCTTTGTTTTGCTTCCAGTCAATTGCTATATGGCCCCTCATCTTGCTTCTAGACACTCGATGTGGCCCCTCGTATTGCTTGTAGTCAATCGCTGTGGATGATCATCAGGGCACATCGACGATATTGATAGAAATGTACATATTATTCTCCTCTTTTTCATGAAGGTCTCCATTTGCAAATCCACAATAGTACTTAAGAGTAAAAGTTACTAATAGAATAGCGTCAAATTTTAATGAAATTTTCTGAAAAAGTAAATTTTTACAAAGCTGCGTCATGTTTAGTTCAACTAAAAGCTAGTAGTTAATTTTACCTGTCTTACGTCTATATTTACTTGAGTGTTAGGTACATTTATTCAATGCATTTGAAGGTGAAGGGTGAATCGCATTCTATTTGTGCCAATACTGTGTAAAAAGATTTGTTTTAATAAGATATCGGTTTCTGTATGATTTAAAAAAAATTAAAATCAAGAAGTTCTTTATGGGTTAGTATGTAGGCACAGCTTCACTTGGTCTAGTAAAATGGTTTAAAACAAAAAAATAATAATAATGTTACTGGGGTTAGATCGCTTTTCATAATTGAGTGTCTTTTTGGTCTGACTGATGACGGAAATTATGATAAAAAATGATAGATTAGTATTATCAATAATGGTTTTATATGACACTCTATTGTCAAATAATAAGACAGGCATATTGTGTATTGTGAAATCTTAAACGTCATATAATATGAGAGATTAATTGTACTAAGTTTATACAGCTTACAGGACTCAAAACAATACAAAATAGTTCTCCTTCCAATTTTTCATGCATAGTTCATTTAATTTACAATAATTACAAGCACGTTGGAGGTGTCTTTGAACCGATGATGCCACCGTATCAACTCTACGACAATGCAATCTTCGTATGATTATGTAATGTAAAACGATATAGGCTTCACGAGTTGGCACACTATCGTCGCATAAGCTTACTGTTTTCGGAGGATGAAATCCAGGTTTTCTTTTTGCGTATTTCCTTTTTTAAATTTAACTATTGTAAAAGTTGGTTAAAATACAGAACGAGAAGTCCAAGTGAGTCAGTACAAAAAAGCAGAGACATAAGACTGAATAGCTTGACGATTGTGCTATAAGCAATTCTTTTGGTTGAGGAAGAAAGGCAAAAATCTTTTACCACCATTTAAACTAATGGATGGATGAATGTAAGGATTGTAAAAATATGGTTGGCTCACACACAGCGTTTCATTTCATTCATGGATAATAAAAATAATATACTGCATTTGTAATTACTGAATGTAAATTTTAGATTTGGGTAAAGAATAATTCAAGGTAGTTAAAGTTAACTCCATATAAAGAGCATACTTACAACCCAACTGAGTGGTAAAGCTCAATTAGCAAACAGATTATCTATCCGAATTGGATCACTGCAATAAATACAAAACGAAAAAACAGTTGCTTATCCCTTTACCGCTCACAAAAACTCATGAAAAAGGCATTTCACATATTACTTTGTTAGCTTAACTTCTAGTTTTATCTTCCTAAAATATTGCAGTTGCTGTTGAAAAAATAGAACTTATTTTTGTGTTACTCTGTACCTGAATAAAGGGTTGAGATGACAAGAATCAAAGTTTATTAAAAACAGGCATTGCAAATTTCTGCCTAACGCTTAGTGCGCTATTATGGTGTATAGGTGTTGCGTCAATTTTATATCCATCTAATACCTTAGCCGTCGAAGTAACTACAAACAAGCGTAATAAGTGTCACCTTGTATGTCACATTTATTTTCATGCTGGGAAATATGGGTAATAGGCGGGAAAATCTGAAGTGGGCACAAATCGGAATGCATACATGGAGAATTAGGATTGATATGGAAAGCTGCATTGAACGTTACTTATTTTTTGCTACTACATAGCAAAAAAATATACAAAGTAGAGTTTTGTAATTTTCCGCTTTTCTTTAAATTGCTCATATAATGTCATTTTCTTTATTTTTGCCACCTTTTACTTTTCAATCTACCTTACCGTTCGTCAGGTTGTATGTTGTACATATATTATAAGTATAGTTCAGCATATTAAACAGAGAAGCTCATAAAGTTATTAGGTTACAGGTACAAAAGTATAACCTATTGTAATTTGTAAGCACTAAGAGTATGCATATATATGCATGGCACACTTAAGAATAATAGGACATTAAAATAGGGGATTGCAAATGGAGACTGGATATACATATATATGCTATTAATAATATCCGTAGGAATATTGCTTAATTTTGTTAGTAGCCGATATGTCTTGAAAGTTTGCACACACCTTACTTTGCATAAAAGAAATCGGCACACTAGATACTGTCCTTGTCTAAAGATCTAGCGCGGAATCGGGCGACAGACCAAATCGGCATTTAGGAGAATTGACGAGTCTCGTCTGTAAAAACCAAGACCCAAGTCAAATGTGCTGGAAAAATATGATTGTTGAGCCAAAAATGCAGAAACGGCGCATTCAGTCATCTGCTGGTAACAACATACAGCAAAACTTCGTGTACCTTAGCAAAGCATGTCAATACGCTGCACGTTGTTCAGCACATATGCACACAATGAATAGGGACTGAGTGCGCCATTTCTGTATTTTTGGCTCAACAATCATATTTTTCCAGCACATTTGACTCGGGTCTTGGTTTCTTTCAGACGAGACTCGCTAATCCTCCTAAATGCTAATTGGTTCTTCTATTCCGCGCTTCATCTTTATGCATGGACAGTAGGCGATGTGGCGTTCACGTTCACACGGTTCACATGTTATATCTTCTACCTTATCAGCACTCTTGACACATCTTAACGTTTAAGCATGGGTTTCTTTTTGGTCCCACCATCGGTGTCAATAATCAAAATTTGGAGTTATGGTGTAACGTAAAAATAATTTGTGGTATCCCATGATGATTTGGTCATCCATGAATGTTTGATTAGCCGTTAGTTTCCAATACCGCTAAGGTTAGGCCGTACATGAGTGATGGAAACCACTGATATAAAATTGAATTTATCAATTAATTATACCAAAACAAATGTAATTTATTAGTTTTTCATGTACCATTACATAGCTTGCTGTCAGTGTTGCTTTTACTCAGTCAAACTTGTGCATTTTTTCTTCAGTCGACATTGAAGAGAAGTCATATGTTATTGAATCTGATTTCTGACATTTCAAACGTGTTTTAGGAAAGTACCACTGTCTGGTGACTTTCATATACTTTCTTCCTGTTCTAATTAAAATATAAAAACACTTTCAACGTACTCCATTTTTTTAGTGATATGTTTTACATGTAAATATGTACATTGCATTGGTTAGGAACTATAATTTTCGTCGTGTCTGATGATAATGCTATTATTAAAATAAGATAAATAAGATTTTTCTACAAGGTAGACATTTGTACTATCTATCTACTTGTTTGAAAAAGCATATTCTGTCTGTACATATTTTTATTGTTATTGTGTAGTAAATTCTTAGATAAAATAGTAAACTGTTGTGTACGTACGATCTTTGAAACATACGAATATCAAACGGACGTAACTTACGAAAGTAGAAAATACAAAAAATGTACGAACTTTGATTCATCATGATCCCTGTGAATGCATTATTACAACAAAACCGAACAGGTTTGAATTGTCTCAGGAGTTTGTAACAAATATGAAACTTATTACAATATATTGAAGTATAACATGTAAGGAGAAATTATAGAGTATTAAGTGTATTTTTAAATGCGTGTTTGTACTACAATTTATTTGTATGAGATGTGTTCGAAAGAAAGTGTGTGGACAAGTGTTGCTTGTAGTTGGAGTGAGTTGATTTTGCAATGATGAACTACATATTATATCATTTTTGTTCATTGTAGTTAATATTATGACTTAAATATGGAATGGAAAGATCCATCTATTGTACAAGGCGTATCTGGTAAAGCAGCAGATTAGTAACTGTAAATTGTTATTAATACGTTTAATATATATTCACTTCTTACTATACATTGAAAAAAACTTATAAAAAGATGCATAAAATGAAATAATTAAAGATTTTATTACTATGTATGTTTATGTGAAAATTTGTTTGTTTTTATTCTTTTCGTCATTATAAACTGCAAATTTGTGATGCATATGTATGCCTGAAAAGATGTTCATGTAATCCGACCACATGGACTGTCCAAGTTTCTTTATTGCCCCTCCTCTGTTTGCAGTAACCATAACCGTACGGTAAGTCAGGTAAGTGTAAGGTGAGATAGTGTGTTCTGGAGACATACAGACATACATTTGTTAATAAAGTTGGTAAGTGTAAGGTGAGATAGTGTGTTCTGGAGACATACAGACATACATTTTTTAATAAAGTATTATTGTGAACTTATAAAATACTATGGCCTACACCTCCTTTCTTTATTATTTAAATGATTACCTTGACTAACGAAGTGCAGACGAAAGGAACATAAATCTGCATTTGGTAACCACAACGTTTTCTATGGAAAGATGGAAATACTTGAAGTGCATTTTGGTGTAACCAACTTTTCATCTTCTTTGTCTTTCGTAATCATGAATGTATATTCGTTCAAGTTTTAGCTGCAGGTATTGGTGTTTATGTGTATGTGTTTGCATGTGCGTAGGTATCAGATATGCCTATGAACCCGATTCAATCATTCTCTGGAGAAGAAGCTGCTGCTGCGGCTGGCGAATTGGATTTTTTGACGGCCGTACCTATTATTATTCATGATGAGTTGATGAGCACAAAAAAACAGGAAAAAATAGAACGCAGAACACACCTTCCACCTTGTAGCTTCTAAAGTAATCAAAATAGTTTTTTGTTGGCATTGTAGATTTTCCCGTGTGGTAGTTAAGAAGATGATGCGAATTTTTTGTTCTTGCTTGTCAAGTATCATAAGGGAATTTTGGATGTCAGACCGGTTCAATCTGCATTGCACATTATTATTGTTATTATTATTATGACTGTGTTGTGGTTTCTAGTAAACACATTTTCTCTATTTATTCCCATACATGTTTGCATTTGCATTCTGTTATGTTTCTGGATGGAAACAAAAAACCTGCTCTTCGTCTATCAAAGTCAAAGTTGTAGTAAAAAAGTAACAGAAGCAGCAGAGCAGTGTAACTTCTTCATAACATCGTTGTTTTCATGATACTCTTCCAGATACATCAGTTTTTCATTTTTTGCTTAATTTTCTGCCTACTTTACTCTTCCATCCTTCCTTCAGCAAGGCATAATTTATGTTCTCGTCTGCAGCATCACTCCTGCAACTTGACTTTCATTTGACTATTGCATACTATGTTGCTAACCCAGTTTCTCAAACTGCTGATGCATACTGTGGCGTTTCTGCTTGAACGGCATGCGCATACCACCACAAACGCCATCATCATGATAACACTGCTGTGTCATCATTATTTTTGCTGGCTTTGGTTGGTTTTGACTGTATTATCATCATCATTATCACATTGTGTGCATGCATTTGTACTGTATAATACAAAAATCCCCTTTCCTCTCTTCGCTCTCTTATTACCAACTTGACACACTAAAGTCGTGATGCTGTAAGTAGAAACGTTTAACATTCATTTCATTCAAGGTCATAAACAATCTAACGACGGAGAAGAAAAAAATGTTGTCCAGTTTTACTTTCTACATCATCATCATGTTTACTAACAAACTGCATCAGCAAAAGCATTAGCATTTTTAAATTCAGCCAACCAAACGAATGCACATGGAGAGACAGAAAAAATAGTGCTACGAGAATAATAACGATGATGATAATATTATGGTGATGTTAATATGTAATACTCTGGCAAACCCTTTTCTTGCTCCTGCCTGAGCTATTTGCTGGAAAGAGGTGGTCGGTCTCACAGAAGTATGCTTAAAGTAATATAATGTACTTGTTCTCCAGCGAGCAAAAAAATGAGTGAACATTCTTCCTACGCATTATATAATATCAGCATCAATCTCCTATAACATTGTTTACGTACCACTTGACTGACTCCAGAAGCAGACCTAACAGTATTCTCAATCTTCTTGCACTAGAGACATTGAATAAATGAGTGCTTTATACACATGTACTTAAATACATAAACAAACTGAGAATGCAAGTAAAAGCTTTAAGAAAAACTGCTTTGCTTGAAAACAATAATTGAATGTATAAAATAGTCATATTTTCTGTTACTGCTAGAATCATTATGCTAGAATGTCCACAGATGGAAAAAAAAGTTTCAACGTTATATTTATAATCTATAGTGTCATATAAATATCATTCCGCTATTCCCTCTCCAAACAATTAACCGCCAAAAGGAGTATAAATTGTCGAAAACCTAAATTAAGGACCGGCTTAGAAAATATGATCAGGCAAGGTATACAAGAGCCAGACTGACAAACAAATTCAAGATTACATCCAGAAATGCAATAAAACAGTCATTCTTAGTCGATTCCTGTTTAAGATTTTGTGTGAAAAGTAATCTTTGTAAGTTGTGCACATGTATTATGAACTTCCCACATGCTGATTTCAGTTGATTGTCAAAAAACAGGATTTTGCTGAGACAGACTGGACGGACCTGCATTATTAAACTTAGGCTATTATCACTGTCGGAATTGACTCTGGAGAACTGATGAAATGAGATGCGTAAATGGATTTTGAGTTGAATGGGGAGGGTGGTAGAAGAGAGGTAAGAAAGAACCGACAACCCAACTTTTATTTATTTACAATCCATCAAGTGATAGTGGCACGGTAAGGTGAGCGTTAAAAGAAATGAATAGTAATAAGATATTTGCTCTACTGGTATTCGTAGTTGGTTTTGTACAAAAAGTCGTACTTCACTATGTCTAGTAGCTACTTATGCTTCCTGCCTTTCTCCCACCACCGAACTAAACGAACGAAAGATGAAACGCAATACAGAATCTACAATCTACATAGAAGCTGTATGTTATGTAAAATATAAATCCGCAATAAAAGAATTGATTATCAAATGGAGTTGACATGATTAATTTATTGATGTAATAGAGAATCAGGTTGGTGTACATTTTAGGCATTATTGTTTTCTAGTACAATGAAATAAATCGACGCGGCTTGTACAGTACATTGCATTTTCTCTGTTCTGAAACGCATTGAAGCAACAAAACGGGGATAAGTCTTTTTGCTGGTTCAGAGTGACATGACTCTGGGATGGTGGGGCTTGGCTCATTTTGTTAGTGGGAAATTTTAATTGGGCAAACGTTTTCAAACACATTTTTAGTCTCACGTGTTAATAAGCAATGATTAAATGGACCTTATAGTAACGAGACTAATGAGAATGCATGTTGATTTCGTTTCATACAAAAATCTAATTGAAGAAATGCTGTGTAGTAACAACACAGCGACAGCGTACAAAAGTAGGATATTAAGTTACATGCGTACTTACTTTACTTCTGTATGGATATAGATTCTATACGCAGGAAGAAATTTCCATTGTCTGTTAAAGTATGTTTTTCAAAAAAATCCATTATTCATTTTTTTTCAAATTGACCTTTATGCATTTTATTTTTTGAATTATACCACGAATTATTGTTGTTCATCTTGTGAACCTCACATATAATCTTCCTAGAAAACGATGAATTACATTTTCTCCTAGTACTCATACATGCAGTCACTTTGCAGTGAAATAACAGACTTTTTACCAAATTAGATAGATTCCACTGGGGTACCTTACACATACACCTCTACCTAGATAGGTTAAGCCGTGTCTACATAATATGTGCTGTGACACCAGTGAACATGGTGAAATTTACTCAATCACTGTGCTCACAGTTAATTGGTGAGCATACCTTTAAATAAAAATTACTTCATAGAATTCATTACAAGATATTCATTGTTTCATTTAGTATGATATTTAGTATTCTCTACTCTCTCTTTCTCAAGTATATGTATTACGTACACACGAATTAGATACCTATGTAGATTTATGCCTACATATATACCTACGTTGCACGATGCTGCCTTTTTGTCGTATAAACTCATCTACACCTGTGTTTTGCTACTTTATAACGGGAACACTTTATTGGAATTTTGCTGGTAGAACTCGGAACTAAATTCTAGCCGTGACATTTCTTCGAAGAGGGAAGAGAAATTGTTTCTTATACACAACAATATACTACCACAGATACCAGCTCAATTCGCTAGAGCAAGGAAATATGAATCCCATCTAACTCACTCTACACAACACAAAAGCATCGTATTAGAAGGGGAAAGTTTCTCTTTTCTCACTTCCGTTATCTGTACATACTATTCGTTGTATACTTTCATTTCTTAAAAAGTTTATTTCCAAGAAATAGGGAGTACAAAATTGTTTGGAAGAAGAGTAAAGAAGAAAAAGGCAAGAAAAGGAAGCATGCTGTCTTTGCTGCCAGTAGTAGGCACTATAGGCACTTTGATTATGTTATGTTGTTATTATCATCATCCTCATCATTATTGACTGACAGGCAGGCAGATATCTTTCAGAGAACGAAGAATACAATGTCAAGTTATTTCGTGGAAAAATTTCAGAACAGTGGTTTCTTTTTCAAATCTGCATCATGCAACTCAAGCAAGCATTCCACTTCCAAAGTATTATATTGTAGAGATTCCCCCATTCCCAGGCAGTTCCACTCAACCGCACCAATAATAGTGCTTTTTGTACTTTAAAAATCTCATATAATACCATTCTTTATGACAAAGACGCATAGAATCTCAATTTCACCAACAGTGGCACGCAGTTTCTCCAGAAACTTTGCTGTGTAGGAGATAAACAAACTGAGAAATTTCCCCCTTCTCGTTGGAAAACCGACGGTCGATTTTCTTTTATCGTCACAGTCCTATCCAAACGACCAACCAACTCCAGAGTACAAAAGCCTCAAATGGAGAGGGGTTGAAGAATAAATTTGTTGAGGAATAAACCTTGTTGTTGTGAAGTAAGTGACCTATGATAACGGCATTTCTAAAAAGCAAGGAAGGAAGGGAGAAACGAATGAATTCCTTATGTGACTAGTTACATCATTCTACACTCTACACTGCTTAAAATGGCTGAAGCAAAAATGTCATGTAGTCTCGGGGTTTGGCTGTTTTGGGATGTCATAATAACTATGTATTGGTTTCATTCAGAGCATATGCATAGATGAACTACATAAAGTACTTTAATTATAGGTTAGTGTTGACTGCTTTCGATTTTGTCGTACTTACGTACGTATTCTTATTTTTTAAGTCAAGTTGAAATGTCTAATCCCTAAATTTGAAGCTATCGTCTTGTTTCTCTCCAAAAGGTCATTATGATGCAATTTCTACACATGTCATACCACATTATAAGGGCCGAGGTTTCCATTTTTATGCACATTCGGTTTAAGACGACTAACATTTTGGAAGATACGTCAACTTTTTCGAATCGCTTATTATTTTTTATATACGTTTATGTTTTCATGATGATTGTTATTAGAAAAAATGCCATGTAAAAAAATCTGAGAGTATGTAATAATGCTGTATATCATTTGCTTGTGCAAACTTAAACAGGAGAACTGCATGCCAGACTCATTCAGACCTTTATTCTTGTGGTTTCAAACGTTTTTAACTATTTTCTGAACACTGGGTTGTATTTCGTAAGGAAAACGTTTCCAAAAACTGTTTAGTTTTATGTGGTACATCATAAGCATGAAGTATAAATGAGGAAGCTTCCATCCCACAAAAATGCCAAAGAGCTGCAAACATGTCCGAGTTCTCTGGAATTGTATCATTATCTATCCTTTATTCTTCATTTAATGGAATTGAGTATAGCAGCATTTGTTCTTTCTTTCCTTTCTACGTAATGTTCGTACAAATGTGCATTTCCTTTATTAATTGATCAAACATTACTTTACTACTGTGCACTTTTCCTCTGTTCCTCTACTCTCTCTCTCTACTTTCTCTGCTACCCATACTTGAAGAATTATGCTGCATGTAATGCTTATAATACGCTGAAGTTGTTATTCTTGTAGCACAGTATCATTTAAAACGATTTTAAACGGTAAGTAGAGAAGTGCATTAATAAATACAAGGTTGTTCTTTTAATAGCATTAAGGATGCATTAGTAGCTTTATACCTACTTTGCTCACTTGAGGCAAGATGGTAAACAAGAAGCCATTTACGTGACATTGTGACACTAACAGGAAACTATAGGATGCTGAAATAGCCAAGTGTAAATACAAACGACATTGAAATGAGAAATTTCGGGAAAAGTTTCATCATCTTGCCATAAGTACTTATCTTGTAGGGTTGAAACGATCAAGCATGTGATACCTATTGAATGAAAAATGAAATGAACGAGTGAATGTTATTGTTACACACCACAAACCGCTGGGGTATAAGAAGAACATTATTGCAACGGAGTCGGTACAAGTGTGGATCCCGTTGGGATTTAAGAATTCGTTTCAATGAAGGAAGCTTTCAATGAAATGAAAATATTTGTTTTAAAGTTTTCTTTTCAATCATGACATAACCATCAATTCAAAAAGACCATGAGGCTGAGAGACTGTATGCAAGGCAGCTAAGTGAACAAGAACAAAGTGATATCTATTATTTTGGAAATGCACCACTACTACTACTAGTGCAACTCTTGTTGGACTGAACAAGGAGAAACCAAACTGATCAAGTGAATATGACAAGCAATGACATTGTATTAAGGAAATCGTTATTTCCACTCAGCTAGCCACAATTCTATTTTGACATAAAGGGAAAAGATGAGAAAGGTTTCTCGGAAACTTTTTCTTAAAAGCAGGTTGTTAGGTTAGTAAAAAGTACAATCAACAGTAAAATTTCATAATAAGCTTAGCAATGGCCACTAGCGTTCAATGTATTTCCTAAGACCTACAGGGATTTTCAGATTTTCAACTGTATAACGCTCTTGATCATGAAAGAAAAATTACATACGTAAATAGTACTGTTACATACCTACTTAAGCTTGCTAAGTACTTTGTATTCTTACAGCTTTGATAGACACACGTACACAGTAAAAGTATTTTTCACTTGAATACAAATACGATGAGCATTTCCAGAACCTAGGGGAAAATAAAATTACTAGCCAATAGGAATGAACGCAGAAAAACGTTTTGTTTTTGTCGCTCTTCCAGTGTCAATAGCCAACGTTGCGTATTTACCTCCCTTCTCCCCTTGAGAAAATCTGATGCAATAGCAGATGCTACGTTTCCTTATTTTTCTTTCGTACACTTTCTTCAAACTTTTAGTTGGTCAACCACCTAAAAGTGGATTTCGTATTTTATGGCGGTGAAAGTTTAGGTATAAACATTGTCTTTGCAAGGGTGTGGCATTATAATATAATCCAATTTGGTTCACCGGATTTTACCCATGTGGTTGTTACTGAACACTTGGACGGTTTCTTTCTTTTGGGATTCCACACTGTATTGAAAAGTAACTTGCGTTAATTCTGTTTGTAAATATTCCAGTTTCTGTCTACCATTAGTTCTTAAATACTTTTCTTCACGTTTCCAGAACAAAGACAATATAGCATCACCATCATAATAATGAGCCAAACCATAATGTTGAATAGTTGCTGCTACACATTATTGTTTCCCCATTGAAAATGTCAGTGGAGATTTTTAATATTACCATTATTGTGTGTCACTTAATGTAGTGTCACGTATTCCGTTACTTTGAACTTTTGCTGCTGAACTCATTAAATTGTAACTTTAGCAGTGAGAAGTAGGATGGAAGAAAAGGTTGAAAATTCCAACTTCTCAAATATTCCATATTCTTTTTATACTCAGTCAGCACATGAAATCTATTTACGCTTTTTGCATAATCTTGTCAGGCAAGTGAATAAGAGCGTTCCAAAAATAAATAAGCTTGTCTACATATATCATGTTTACTGCTCCCATCTCATCGTCTTTTTGGGAGGAAAGCAGGACAAATGCAGCGAAAGAGCTGAAATTATAATGAAGTGAAGTAAAACATGATGACAATAATGTATCTAAATCATCATCATTTGAAAACGACTCCCTTGACGCCCACACCTTACTCAGGCAAGGCACGACAGAACAGAACAGAAGGAGAGATCGAAAATGGAGAGAAAATGCGAACCCCTTTTATTACATTGTAATGTGCCTGGTTATTGTTTCCTACATCGATACATCTACCTCTCGGCGTATTTACATATTCTTTTCTCTTCTAGTAGGAGTAGTCACATTACACAGCAAAGAGTACATTATTGGAGTATAATTAAATGGTCATAATTATGTCAAGATAGACTTGTATAATGGCTTTCATTTTAAATAGATTGCTATTTCTACCCTGCCCTTGTTAGTTTCTTCATTTTATGCTCCGATACATCATCCAGAAATTACTGCTGTGTAAAATACTCCCACTAATAAAATGTACTACATCAGTAATATTTTCTGCTGTCTTTTAATTGTAAATGTTTTGATATTCAAAACGAAAATCTTATGCACACATCCTGTTGTAAAAACTCACTCACATACATTATGTCAGCAGAGCATAACAAGGTTATATATCCATAAGGTGTGTGGTACTTGTTCACATTAGCTCTCTATTTCGTATATAAAAACAAAATAGTAGCAGTAGATGCCTGCCATATCATGTTCCACATTTATTTTTGCTTTAATAAGCAAAAAAAGCAATAAAGTAACAAGCAAATCATAATAAGCACAACCAAGTATTCTTTTTCTTTGTACTTCAGTTGGCTCCATGCTACAAAAACAATATTAGGCAAAGTTTTTTTTTAATTTTTTCTTTCAAAGGTTTTTGTATTTTTCGCGGTGGTATTTTCTTGTAAACACACTACAAACATTAAGTAAAGGATCATACGATGTTTTATTGGTTAAAACTAACAGTAGGGTTCAGTCAGTTTACAGCAAAAAAGTGTTTACACTTTACTCACTCACTTTCCGAGGTATAATTATTTCTCCCTTTTTCTTTGTTTCTTTGTTTCATTCTACGCATTTAGCACACGTTATCAGGGAGAGAGAACAACAACAGGAAGTTGGAAGAAACACGAGGCCAAAATTCTGTATTTTTTCCCCATTATTCTACCATTACATCTATTTTGCCGTAATAATATCTGAAAGGCTCTTTGGGTGTATATTACGTTTTATATTTATAAACAGAGCGTTTTTAAAAAGTTGGGCAAAGTAAAAATTCTTCATAAAAGGTTTATTTTGCTCTAATAACATCAACAGTGCAATAGTGGCATCATACGCTTCTTGCAGTAATGTTTTTTGGATGAAGGAAAGTGGAAACAAGATCGACAAGTCATTACTGCTCTTGTAGATTAGCTGTGGTTGATAAGAAAGGAAAAAAATTGTTATTGAGTTTTGCATGCGTGAATCATTATTAAAAAAATATAGAACCAAAAATTACTCTAGAATTAAAATGCATTTTTGGTTTCATTGCTATGCTGCTGCTGCTGCAAATTCTACGCGCTATTGATGCTGGTATTTTTTTTCTTTTTTTGAGCCTTCCATTCCAATCACTTACATAAATTTTGTTTGTTTACAAGATGGTTAAAATTATTTTAATTATTTGAAGGAGGATACTGATGAAAGGCAGACTGAGCCATCAATTTTAAATGATTTACTTAACCTGACTAATGAAAGACATTTTGAGAGTTTTTCATCTCTTACATAATTATAGCAGAATAAATAGGATTACGTTGAATAATCCTTTTCATTGAAGAATACTACTAGGATGAGTAGTTTGGTTTCAAGTGTAAAGAGGTGGCAGAGATACATACATAGTATGGAATGATATGAATAGTTTTCATTTGTGAATCATAAACGAATCTAGGTACTTCATTTAACTTAAGTTAGTTTTAACTGTGTAATATCATCCAGTTGCAGTTCAGCCATATCTCCCTTTTTCTTTCTTTAGTGAGCGTAGCGAGTGAACAAGAGGTGGCTTCAATATATGATAGCAAAAAGTTGGTTTGGCTTCAATCTTATATATTTTCCTCTTCTCTCCTCCTTTCTTCTCTTGTTACCATTCACCAGGCATCACCTTTTGGCTTTTGTAAAGAGATGAAGAGAAAAATCAATGTTAGTGAATACTGAATACATGGTACTCTGAACAGCAAGAACAGAAGTTCTTTTAAGAAGACTCTTATTGCAACAGCCGGTTTCATTTTCCACTTCTGACAAAATCTGAAGAAGCATAGAATCTAGTTGATGATAATGATGACTTGATACACCTAATCCAATTTTATATGCATCGATGACGGTGGTGGTGGTAGCATAAACATACATACTTATATGCGTAGACTATCCAAAGTTTTCTTAGAAGAAAATATATGGAAATGAAAGCCCGGGCATTTTACTACTTATCAGAGAATACTATATACTTTAAGTTTAGGACTAGACAGTTGGAAAGTAAACCGAAATTGGGAATGGGTGCGGTAGTTCAGTTCCAAAAACGTAGTACCAGTGTGCACGTAGTAAGGAAAGGATGAAGGGAGAGAGGGATATATGTGCGTTGTTGTGTGTGGACGGTTTCTTTTTACGACGATGAGCACAAAATGTAAGCGCTTTTCTCAGTGCGTACGTGCTCTCCTGCCTTACCATCCTCCATTGCGTGTGTGCAGTCCCCACGTAGGCTCAGAAAAGTTTTATGCGTGTCTGACACAATGCACGTACTTACTTTATTACTCATACTGAATCCTGTTTGATCAGATGCCGTAAAAAATGCATATTTTCCCAGAAACCCCCTTGGAAATATGACTTCATATGTAAATATAAAAATGAACAAGCATTCACTCTATCCAACATTTAATACGATGAACGAATTTTCTGAGAGCATTATGTATCACCGGAAGAGCTACACGGCAGGAGGATCCCATAATAATAATGATGATAATGTGCGTATGCGTGCTGTTTTTTTGCTATGATTACTGCTATTAGATTTAGTTCATATATATCCCAGTGGTTATACTTATTGTTCTATATTCGAAACTGGAAGAATTGTACACAAATGTTGGTCTAAATGATACTTTTGGTTAAGTAACAAAGTTCACAGTATGAAAGGTTTGTAATCCAATCAATTTTTGCACGCACAGCGATAATGACATGAAATGGAGTAGCGTATGATATC
>JAHZMZ010003678.1:0-13486 GCA_027743805.1 Lepidocyrtoides sp. E14 | reverse complement strand
AATCAGGCTACTTAATTCCAACCACTTCCTAGCTCACAAAATACAAAATGCATGATTGACAAAAACACATTTATGAATGAAGCCGAGGCATTGGTAAGCAGTTCTATTAAGTTGAGAATTTAAACCAATATTGTTAAACCATAATGATGAATCAATATAGTACTGCGCAGCATTGATTCCAGTGCTTCCCTGATACATAACAACAAGCCCTCATCACATCACTCAATTCGGCGTACTCACAAATACGTCAAAAAATTCACAATAAGTCGTCTGAAACCTAGTACATACATAGTACATCCCAGCTTTACTTTTTGGAACGACAAAATGTGCTAGAGTGAAAATAAAGCGAGACAAAAGTGTGTTTTCTGGTAAGCTTGAAAACAGAAAAAAATGAGCTTTCCCACGCACATCTATATTTCCATACGTAAAGCATTTTTTTAGCTCACATTCTGATGAAATAATGCATTTTCTCGAGCGCGCAGGTGTGAATTTCACAGAGAATTAATAAATAAACAAAATTCTAAAACTGTTTCTCGATAAAACATATAATTATAGTGAGGACAAACATTTATATTTTTGCTTGTTTTGTGTTATATTGTGCTTAAATTTGTCCTAAAATTTTGTGTACAGTAAGCATCAGCATCACACACATAGTTTTTGTGTCACGAAGAAAAAACAGAGCCAGCGAGACAGAGAGAGAGAGAGAGCGTGAAGAGAATAGATATGTAGCACGAAAATTATTATGCAAAATGTAATTCACTTACCCCAGGAGGGCCGCTTCCTCCATGGATGCAGATGCAGGCATTCTTTTGGCTCTGTTATCCCTATACACGATTTATGAGAAAAACAATTCATACAGATTAAATTTTTAATGTTTCATAAATTTTTTTGGAGAAACTTTTTTTCTTTTTGAAAATTTTTCACAGTATTAAAATTTACATATTCCCGTTTTATCCCAAATTAATCTCGATAGAATAGTAGTGTTATATATTTGTGCTGGAAGAACTTAGATTGGTGCTTTGTGAAACATATCCCGAGCTTTATTATTGCATTTTATTATTTATAGCTTTGTCCCAAAAGTGTTTTCCGTTAGAAATAAATTGATTTGCAGCAGAGAGTAAATTATGTTAAAAAACTACTTTAATTTTTTTTAAATAGTGATAGATGAAGATAGCAATATAAATATACTCATGAGATAAAATATGACCTACACAATCATCATCATACTTTTGCAGTTCTTTTAAAACACGTACACTGCGCACACTCTTCAATATCTGAAGCAAGAATATATTAGAAAAAAACACTAAAATTACTTTATCCGTGTGTGATAATTAGCACTCTTTTAAACTCTTTTTGTCTATAACCAAGCCCCTTCTTCCAAGATAGCCTACTTAAATAAATACCACCACCGAATTAAGTCAGCAGCAACACTCACCACCACTGTGTGCACTGTAGAGAAAAGTTAAAATCGCAATGGGATTTTGTGTGAAGAAGCAAAGGCGAACAAATAAAAGACCATCATCATTATCATCATTATATCACCACCCCACCATACGAGCCAGGCCAGGAACACGGAACTAACCAGTCTCAGTTTTAGCCACCTAAGCCAACCGTTTTAAAAGAATAATGGCACTGGCACATACTACTACTACTACATAACTGACTGGCTGGCAACATATCATCATAGAAGAAGCATATACTGAAAAAATGTACAAATGAGTAAATAAGATTTTTGTTATTCACTCTTAAGCTTAATATTCATCGTCCTTTACAAAAATCGCTGGACGATTTAACCTATGGAAAGATATATAGGAGCATAATATTACATTATTATTATTATTACATCTAGAGCATATTTCACGTATAGTATAACAGCGCCTTTTATACTCTTACACTCCGTCACCATCAACACTACTACTGGAAAATATTGATGTGTTCGAAGAGGGAGAAAAAAGGGATAATATTATTCGTAAATTGAAGCTCTCGACGAGCCATTCAAGCCGGTTGAAAATACCAAAACCCCTGGAAAAAAATAGTGGTAATAATAATAATATAACCCTATAATGTTCATAGTATAACTTGGTCTGGTCGACAGAGAAAGAATTAAGGAACTCAGGTATGAAATATGAATTTTGCTTTGTGTCAGTGCATATAGCATGTCGTGTCGCCGTGTATTCTTGTGAGAGTACGGAACAGCGCAGCAGCGCTTATTCGTGTTGGCATTTAGTTTTCATGCACATCATCATCATGAAGAATAACGTTCCCTTTTATACCGTTTAAGAAAATCCAACCTTTTTAGTAGTTAAGTAAGCAAGCAGTATTCGTGGACATGACGTGACAAAACTCACATCGAATAAGAATACCCACATATTTTTTTTAGCGTTTGTGTGTATGTTTTACCATGTGTGTTAGGCATATGTTATGTTAGCTTTAGATTCAGCATGAGCTGGGCTTTTGATCTATAAATGGTTTTTGCATGTAGGTATGCGTACGACGATGGCATAGGTGTTTTTAGAATATAAATAAAGAGGGCAATAACAGCCATAAATGGTCATTGCATTGGTCAGCATAAAGGAGCTAGTATAGTATAGTGTGTACCTATGTATGTACACAGTAGTAGTATCATTTTTATAACTTTGTTTTTCACATGCCGGTAGTCTGTAATCTATAAAAGTGAAAGGGGTTGTCAAAATAAAGTTATCAGTAGTGGCACAGAGAGAGAGAGAGAGTAAATTTTTATCAACTATTGGCGATCTCATGATTACAAAATGTGAAAATATGATGCCATGTAGGTTGGATTGAGAAACTGGGAAGAAAAGGGAATCAAAATCGGTCTCTCAGATTAGAGCAGAGATTGAATTATTATTTAATAGAAACGTGTTGTGTAATTTCTAGAAAAAACGGTAGGATTGGATAAAGAATCCCAAATAAACTTACACATACACCAGTAAAACTAAAACGAAACCCCGGAAATCACTTGAAAAAAAATACAGGGAAGAGAGACTAGCGTAACATTCCAATTGAGTTGTCTTCCTTAACTGAAAAAATAAAATAAAACCATAGGTTTTCGCAGGTTGAACTTTCTTCCTGGAAGAGAATGCGAGTGTGCACTCCACTAGCCCCAAGTTGCATATTACAAAAGTTGTGCAATTCGTTGGTAAAAATTATACTACAGATATAGGGTGCGTTGTCTACTAACACCAAAAAAAAAGAAAAGCTTGGATTGAGTGGTATGGTATAAGCATGTGTACTTACTTAAGTTTACTTTTTGTAAATTTTTAAAAATAATAGTAAATAAACTATGCACAGAGTTGAGGGAAGAAAAATATTTAAAAATGTGCAGGTCAAGTTTTTAACCCAACAAGAATTAGTTTTAAAATAACCCGTTAGTTTTTATATCATTGATAAATTACCTTCGCAGGAGTCTGTCGTAATTCGATGTGGAAGTATTGCTATTCATAGTTGGAGCAAGATTCACTCCTTCATGAATACTAGGTAATACAAAAACACTCTGCGAAGCTCGAAGACGACCTCCGCCACTGGAATTACCGGAAATGTTATTGGCAGCTCCTCTAAAAAGTTTTTTCACAGATTCTGCCAAATTAAATCTACTATCACCAGTTCGGGATATGGGTATCCCGGAGTCAAATGAAGGCCTCGTTGTAGAACGGTATACATCTCCTTGACTAAGGCTATCAGGACCTCCCCCCTGATTATTTAACGCCGAATAGGATCCGCTGAACATTGACCGCATTTTGAATTTTTTTATAGCTTTTCCGCAGTGATCGACTCACTAAATATATATAGAAGATGTTTCAAAACTTTGTTTATTCTAAATTAATCAAAAAACTGAACTCATTGCCCAAATCTCTCATGAGCAAAATCTTAAACCATGAGTCACTTTTTCTAAATATATTATGGCTGCTGTATAACGCTTATTATTTACTGTACAATTGACCGTCACAGAAGGTGGTAACACCCCATTAAACTCACAACCAGAAAAAGAACTTTAATAATTTTTTGAAACGACAAAACTGCAAGCTTTACGTCTTCATTTTTTTCACAACAACAAAAAATATATCCAAGATTCGTTCTTAATCCTTTTTCTTCTACTTTTGATCACAACTTGTACAGAAAGGAATCACGCAACTTTAAAAAATTGTTTTCTGCCATGCCACTCTAAAGTAGTCAAAACAGTTTACATTATTGCTGCATGTGTAATCGCATACATATATACTCTTTGCATCAGAAAATTACCGATTAAAAAGGTAAACACGTTTTACGTATGTAATGTAGTTGCGCCGTCGTCGTGCTAAATTCCGTCTTCATGATGTTGCATTGATTGTCATGTACCTTGCATAAATTCATTGTATTCATTCTACCATACTTACATGCATGTATGTTGTGGTGGTGGTTTGGTGATGGTGATGGTGAATCATGTTTTTACACTCACACACACAAGTTACTGGCTTTTGTGCATAAAATGAATTCTGCACAGAAAATGATAATAATGGAAACGTTGTTATTATCATTAAATACGCAGAACAAAAAAGACAGAGTTCTACATGTTTACCAGCATCATCAGAGTATCAGAGCAAGCAGCACACAGACTGCAAATGGGCATACATATTGTATTTAGTACTTACATTAAAATTTTTATTTCAGAACACCTTGAACTGCTGCTGCAAACCAGTATTATCATTTATGTTTTAGTACTGAATATTATGTATCGTGGCGTGGTGTAACAATACCGCAACGCATATTTCAGGCCACAACTACCACCGCTATGCCACCATTATCAACTGCGAGAAGAGTGATATCAATCTTTCAAATGCAACACAATAGTTCCTTTTTTGTGTATTCAAATTTAAATATGAATAATCCATATACACTTCCCGTTTAATTACTGAAACCTCATAAATTAAGGCTTGTTTATTATCGTCCGCCACAGAAGACCGAATAACACCGCTTCAAATAAAACTGAATTTTACATGAGTGTTTTTGTCCCATCATTCATGGCACAAAACACACAACACAACAGCAATTTTTATTACAGATCAGGAACGTACAAAATGCTGTATTGTGTATAGCAGTGTTCTATTATGTTTTATTATTACAAACTAAAACTGATTCAAAGAACTCCAACCAGCATAAAAATATGCAGTAAAAATACTCCCATCGACCTCCGCAAGCTGAGCTTGATATGGACGAATTGTTTGTCTTCGGGTTATATGTTCTTATGTAAGATTATTATTCCTTTACTGTCCACCAAGCCATGCAACTGTCTGTCTACATTTTATGTATTTGTGGCGTCGTCAGTTAGTTGATTGTATTATGCTACATAGGTAATTATCACAATAGTGTGTGTAAATAACACAATTCAACGATGGCTGCAAAGTTAGTTCTTCTTGTCATTCATCAATCATGACTCATGACATCATCATCGTCATTTGCAAAAGGAGATGGGTTTCATTTTACAAGCTCAGAATTTTATGTCAATAAAGACGAAATGTAAATCTTGACTGTGTTTAATAGCTGCACTCAGCAGTGAAGCGACGACGAGACGAGAGATATCTTATTGTTTGTGGTCAATATATATTTTACTGCATGTTAAACTGAAAACAATTATTTTTATAGATTCTTCAGCAACTTGTTATGACAGTAGAAATGAATTAAGGCTAAATGCAACCACCACTACTAGTTCATTATTTTTGCTTCGTTAAGCACAGCTTGGTGATCATTAAACTTTGCCAATAAAACTCACTACAAGACACATTGTTTGAACCACTGTTATTACGGATGATTGAAAACAGATGTAATTGCAATCAAGATGGACCAATTTTTTTATTTGCACAAATCTGGCCTGGCACAACAACTTTATTCCAAATCCAGTCAAGAAGAAACTCAGCGAACAAACATGCATTTATTTAAACTTGGCCAAAGCTGCGAATCTGATATTTTATTCTTCACGACGAGTATAATGACGAATGTATCAATTTCAGCGATTCTTTGCCATGCATGCACGCTTTATTGATCTTTGCTTGACAAGAAAATACTAGGAATTATTTTTCCTGTTTTTAAAAATATCACACTGCATACGTTTCGTCTCGTAGGCAGAACTTTCTAATAAGGAAACTTTTTGAATAATAACAGCACAAGAACATAAAAAAAGGTATTATTCGGTGTATTTTCCTTTTTTAAAAAACTTGTTTGTTCTTTGCAAACTATGTAAAATCTCAAAACTCACTCAAATGATAATAATAAGCAGTGTGCAAAAAGACGTTTTTGGACCATTGCTGCACTGATAGCGATAATGCATGGTGTATAGTTGTATATATATGTAAACTATTGTACGACACGTCGTAATATACACCTGAATAAAAAAAAGATGATGAAGCGTGAGATTTGAGTAATGAATGATGATAATATGATGGTGTGCAATGCGACAGGTCGTCATGCACAGGAAGAGAAACTATGTCAGTCGACAACAGGCAAGCTAAGCAAATATTATTTGGAATAGGTAATCGGAGAAAAAAATATTATGTACTGTTTCAGGAAAAATGTAACCGTAAAAATGCTCTTGCCTCCCGCTGGCATTCTGATGAATGATTAGTATACTTACAAAGTATTTAGGTATGCTCTAGAATGACTTATTATATGATACCAAAAATGCTACACTTTATACATGTCGTTCGTATAGTATATTCATATAGCTTACAAGAAACTAATGAGGTTGTCCTCCAAACAGAAATTCCATTTCCACGTATTACTCCATTTTATCGTATAGGCTTTCCATTATAAAAATCTTATTCAAAAGAAATAAAATACCTATTTCTATTGTCATACTTGCTTGGTTTCATGCTTCCGCAGTACGCTTTCTGAATGAGTGTTGTATTTAATAACCATACAAAAATAGTCATTATCGGTATAAGCGGGGTAAACTAGAGAGTAAAAAAATAAGCCAAGGTAGTCTACAATTTTATAGGTTGAGTGTGAAGCAGCGGAGAAAGCAGAACAGACGCATATATGCATATTATATACGAATTTAGTGACTGGACTGATATGTGCATATGCGCCTAGATGTAATTGACGTTAGTCCACATGCTTCATAGTTTGGCCTGGCTTGGCTTCAATTAGTGGCTAGGTATAACATAGCATTGTATTATTTTGATATACGATATATGTATTCATTTGGTAAACTATTTGTGTTTTATGCTATGCTATAAAGTAATCGAATTCAAGGAAAATTGATCTATGACTATCACCATCTACTCTAGGAAAAAAACTGAATGCGTGATTCGGAGACATTTACTGTTGGAAACAACACGTACCAGTTATTTCCATGCACCATGTTGAAAAAAAACAATAAACTGATGTTAAGAATGCATGTAGTAGATATTTACTACGCCAAACCGGGATTTGATGGCTTTTGTTTGCGGTCGTGTCAAAATCATGTTTCAATGTATTATCTCTACTTTCTTTTAGGCCAATGAGATACAGCAAGAGTTGCTCATTGTTTGTGAAAGTCCTCCTAACAGAGGTACTATGCTGTACTGATTGCCTTTACCTGTCAATGGTAGTACAAATGTAGTAATTGTTTATCTTATTTATTTTTTCGAGTCTAATGTAAATAACCAAGCAAAAGAAAAGAATATTGGGCTGTTCTCTGCTTGGGTGACATCATGTCTGTACTGTCACGCTGTGAATTTTTCGGGTAAATGTAGAAGGCCTGCAAGAGAAAGCCATGCCCATAGCCCAAGTAATAAAATTAGGTAATACATGCATGGATACTTTAGATTTTACTTTATATGGTAGGAGGATATGACATATGACACACACGTATTAAAGTTTATGGTAAATAACCAACCATATACATACATAATCATGCCGTATTCAAAAAGTAAATGATAAATATTTTTACAATAGTTATTACAGGATACGCTTTATACAGTCCGGGTGCATATGTATTTGTCGTGTTGTATGCTTCCTACAAAAATTCGGTTTTTGTCTGACAGCCTCTCTGATATGTACAATCGCGATGTGTGATCTGCGCAGGCCCATGCAGTTACTAGGACTTGACCAGCAAGCGTCAAAAAACACAAAATTGTGTGTGTGTATTTTTATGGATTCTTGGAAAATACCAAGTGTCCCTTGTTGCAGCATCAATGAAGTGTTAACTTGTGTGTTTCAAAAACATACAATGCATGATTTCGAAAATTCTATTTTAAAGTAGCATATTAGGTAGGTTTATACAGGTTGCACATTGCTACTTATGTATGTGTATTTCTCACGTATTTACTAATACGTTATTCCAACACTAAACATAATTGATGCAAAGCACAAAGTAAAAACACTAGTATAGAAAGTACCTTTAAGTACTTGTGAATTCCATAAATATGTATGCAATAAATTATGCTAATCACGCACTAAAATAATGTCATTAATGGGCCATATACAAGCAGTTGTTGATGCTTGCTGCGCATAAAAATAACTTTGTATTGACAAAACACTCATCTCAGAAAACATTTATTCCTTAATTTTCTATTTATATTGCAGTACTACTGCCAATCAAATGTCACAAACTGCACCAAATCACTTTTTTTACCAACAATGGCAGCAACAATACCAAATTTCCTACAAAAGAAGCTTTTATTACAACCAATTTTAACTTCAATTAATAAAGTTGTCACGTATTATTCGCATGTCAACATCTAAAACTATGCATGCATACATTAAAATTAATATTGGCAGTTTTCCTACCACCTCAAGTGTCAAGTTGAAACGCTAGACACATTTTCAATTTGCATCATAAAGAAGCATACCTGCACCAACTTCATGAGTCATTTGACATACTTATTTTTATACTTAACCCTAATTATTTACACACATATGTTTACTTCTGCTAAATTTGTACAGTTAGCTGCATAGGTACAAATAATCTGCCATTAATGCATACTTTATTACAACCGCTCTGAAATTAGCCTTAAAATAACCACTTGGTCACACACTGCTGCTACATCAAATCAAAAAATGTTTCAATAACATTGCTCAACTATTGTATAAAAATTTGCTTACCTTTTCAGAAATAAAGTTTTTTTTTTCGTTCTTTGGTTGCAACTACTCCTATTTTCCAAGTATTTCTGGGGATCAAGCTCTTCAGTTCATATATGACACATTTTTTAAAACAAACTACAAACTCAACAAAAGTTTCTACTAGGCTAGCCAAGTCTGTTGATTATTATTATGAACACAAACGGACTACAGATGTAAATAAATACGTGTGTGTAACTGTTTGTTTTTTATTTTGAAAGGGCTAATCTCTCTCTCTGGGTTTTGCTGGCTGAGTAATGTTTGTCTTTCTTTCGCGCTACGTTATTGGGCAAACCCAAAGAAAAAGATGTTCATTTTTTACCAGACGGAAAACCTAGAGATCTCTCGGATCGTCGGCGTCGTAGCCACAAAACAGAGTCTGAGTCAACTTACTATGTAGTTTTAATCTAATTATACAATGCATACATAACATGGTATCCAAAAGTCACCAAATACATATTGCATGTTGTGTAAGAAAATGCATACATTCATACAATTATGAACCGAACCGTGCATGGGTCTGGTTCTGGTTTGGTCTCTGGTCGTCTGTTATCCTTTTACAAGAAAATGTTTCAAAGTGAAACAGAAGCCTCAATTTGAAACATTATGTTGGCGAACATGCATAATGTAATATGGTGGTGGTGCCGCATGCATGCATCCATGCAAAGAATTATTACATGTTATGTACTCTGTACACATGAATCATGCATGGTAAAATTGATACGCTCATGGCTCATTGTGACGTGTTTAACGCTCAAGCTTGAAACCACCCTCATCGAAAAAAAAGAACATTGACGACGAGCTAGGCAGTAACCACCACCACCAACTCATCCCTTTCTATCCCCCACAGAAAACTTCTTTTTTTACTTCATCTCCGCTTTACCTTGGATTCTCTCGACCATCATCCAATGGAAAAATGCCTTGTCACACATAGACCGTTCATGTCAATAACCTGTTTCTCACCTGTTCTTATTCATATTGTATGCATTATTATTTTCTCGGGTAGTCGTTACTAATCCCAATCCTACCTGTTCTCCACAATTACTCTTGGTGGGTACTACATAACATCGTATGGCATGATGCAGGCATATGTACATATAAGTATTACATCCTTACAAGGAGATTTTACTAAGAAGTCAAGAAAGATGAAAAGATGACCACTGCTTAGCTTGGAAACAGCTCTCACAGAACATAAAATAAAAAAAGAGCTTGCTTCACTTCGCATAGTATCCTGTCTGGTCTCTCGGGGCAGAGAAAAACAACTCTATTGCAGTAATAAGTTCAAATTAAAGTATCACAGCTTCATCCGAATTTCAACCGCTTTTTACCATATGTGACCACTGAAATTTACACCAATGGTCAGACCATATACTAGCATGCAACCAATGTGAGAATATGAGAAGATAACAGAAATTTTTACATTTTCCTCACGGAAAAACATGTAAGCGTATACATTTAAATGCATGGGAAGTATATAATGTATGGTCAATGGTAGTGTTTTTACAATAAGTGTTAGGGTCGGACTTATTTACTTGAGGTGATATCTACAAAGTATGAAAACGGTTTGAATCTACATACAAGACATGGCTTCATTTGTTCTCTCTCTCTCCCATACTTCTTGTTGCAAGTGTTCACTTGACACTGTACTGTAATAGAAGCGTTACTTGCTTCTAAAGGAAAACTGAATGAATATATCCATCTTTAGTTCATAGATAGCTGACTTTTCCAACTAGTGAGATTATAGAATCAGTTATAAGCAACACTGTTAGTCTTAGTTTAGCTTCTTTTTTCTTACGGTTTGTTCTGCACTTGAATTTCAAATAAGTAATATTGCATACCCATATACTTACATAAGTTATTTATATACATACGAACACTAGCAACTAGAATGGATAGGTTGTTGGGATTTACCCATCTTGTTTTCATGCAATTTCATTCATACAACATATACCTACCGCATAATACTTATCACGTACTTACACAACTTGTAATATACAGAGTAAAACAGACTTACGTGGAACCAAAACAAGTCAAGTTGGAGGACATCATACCGACGAAACCGATTGTCTATTTTCTTGCGTTTGCAAGCGCTTGCAATAATAATGGCTTTGATTTCTTATACTCATGAAAGCTTGTCTTTTTTCCTTGTCTACCATAGTAAAAAAACAGTACCATATACATAGCTGCTGGCAGCTGTTATCGTTGTATTCCGTACTGTCGTTGTCGACTGAGATTATTCTGTAGGAAATAACATTGTTATTTGAAGTAAAAAAGAAGCTCCTCTTCTACTGAAGCCAAAAAGAATAAGAAAACTGTCTTGTCCGTCACATTATTACATACATGTAATAATAGTGCTTGCTTCTATTACTACTTAATATTATGGTCTGAGAAAAAAGTTTTCCATTTATAACATTGCATATTATATTGACCACTCATTTGTAGACCGTAGGATATTATCATCCCAGTCACAAACTACTCAGAGAAGTGATCTGATTTTTTTTCTCTGATAGATAATCAAATCAGAATTGTATAATAAGTACACGTTGCATAAAGAGCATCCTACGCTACGACACATTTTTTTGTACTTGGCTACTGGCGTGTTCAATAAAGAATATTTGTCACATTTCCATGAGGTGTGGAGCATAGGACGCACATGATATTATTGTTGTTGGCCAAGTAGGTTTTTTTGGTAGCTATATAATTTTTTGAAGTAGGCACAGCTGCAGCATTCCCAAATATTCAATCTGGTGCAATTTAAAATTTAGGATAATTACTTAAAACTTTATCTTTTTATCATTTAATTTTCCCTGGTTAATTAAGGTCTTCCGGTGATTTTATATTTTTTATAAAAGAAAAATTAAAGTAAACAAAATCAAAGAGCTTCCAAAATGAATTCCTACATACTCCTAACATCTGCCATTCTTTTCGCCGTCGTATCAAGTATTTCTGCTAGTGAAGGCGAATTAAAAATTGAAGTGTTGAGTAAGCCAGATGAATGTACAGAGACCAGTAAAAAGGGTCAGCTTTTGTCAATGCACTACACGGGAACCTTTGAGGATGGAAAGCAATTCGATTCCAGGTAAAAAAAAACATTTTCTGTGTACTCCAAAAGTTGGAAAACCGTATGGAATTATTTAAATGTATAATATTTCCAATTTTTTTGATCATGTACAGTCATGACAGAAATCAACCCTTCTCATTCCAAATTGGTGTTGGACAAGTGGTCAAGGGATGGGATCAAGGTCTCCTTGACATGTGCGTAGGGGAAAAACGTCGTCTTGTTGTTCCCCCACATTTGGGATATGGGGATGCTGGTGCTGGGGAAGTAATCCCTCCAGGTAAGCATTTATTATTTGTTGTAAATTATGCATGACATCATACTAAATGATTAGGAATAGAGGATGAATTTTCCAAACTTGTTTTTCTTACAGGTGCTACTCTTGTATTCGAAGTTGAGCTGCTCAAAATTGAAACGGCCCCTCCAGTAGTAAACGTTTTCAAAGAAATTGACTCAAACAGTGACACTCAGTTGTCCAGAGAGGAGGTACGATGATAAACTAAATGCTAATAATTCAAATTGCATACTTAGTGCACATCGGCTAAAATTCATAGTGCTTGCAGAAGTATTTATTTACTAAGCGGTTGGCTTCATTGAATGGGATTGAACTGTACATTTTAATTAATTATCCACATATACGGATATATAATTTAAACAAATACAAATATTAGTTTCTTTAATGGGCTTAATGGACTGTCATGAAAAGATTGGAAAGGACAGTAATTTAATTATTTGTTCATTTTGACTATTTTAACCGTGCTAATATTTTTATTGCCAATTTATTTTATTATAAACGTACAGTACAGTTATCGTATATAAGTTGACTGACATTCAAAATAAGTACCCTCTTGGGTAAATCTACTAGTTTGTGTAATTTTAAGCAAGCGGAAAGATTGTATTTTGAAGAAAGTAATGGTATTACGTTAACTCGTTTTTTAAATACTTTTTTTAATTAATTAAATACTTGCTTGTTAAGCATTTATGACACAATTCACAAAAAAATAATCGTTATCTGATTTATTCACAATCCTTCGAATTTGTTTTACCGAATAAATTTATACTACAACTGTGTTATTAAAAACGATATTTTAATTCCAATAAGTTACTTGGTTTGCTCCATATATGTTTAAGCAAAACGACCAAAGCAGTTATTATCCCTGTGGCACAGATCTATAGTGTACAAGGTATATGGAGAAGGATTTCCTTAGGACCGGAAAGGTGCGAAGGTAGTTTGAAATGCTAGCATAGCAAAATCCAGCTATCACACTTATTCATCTATGACGCATCATTCATTTCATTACGCACTAGTACAATGAGCCCTGAGCCGTGTTCGTGTTG
>JAHZMZ010003677.1:0-21036 GCA_027743805.1 Lepidocyrtoides sp. E14 | reverse complement strand
ACCAGGATGGCCCTGTCCACCGCCCATATGAGCATGGGAATTCGGATTCTGGCCGTGATGGCCACTGTGAATAGATGTCTGAACGGGGGAAATTGAATGAGGCATTATGGACGAAGGGGACCTGAGGTCGAGGTTGTATGAGGGGTGACTATGGACTAGGGCTGCCGGATTTGGCTTCATATCTTCCATCAACATTCCTCCGTGATGATGACTCAATGGGGAAGCGGAGGGATCTAGCGGGGTTAAATCCCCGCGCCAAAATGCTGCCATTTGATGAGGATTAAGATTCCTTACGTGAAGGAATCGGTTTCTTTGATGATTCTTACTTTTTATCACACTACAGTCCAAGTAACTTGACTCATTAGTGTTATTGAGATTAATTAGAAAGAACTACTTACAATTCACACAATCACCTTTTTTTCATTCGTAATGGGGTATATTGCAAAGACCACGTGTACTCGTTCTGAACAACTTGTGTCACTTTTGGCTTTCACGAGTAGTGCAATCTTAATTTAATTTATGAATTCACGCCTAGAACACTGAACACCAATAACTCCACCACGCTTGCACATTACACTAGCAAATAAAAAGTACAATATCATTTATCAAATCAATAAAAAATAAAATACTTTTTTTTATCTGTTGGTCAACCGCGTCTAATAAACACTTGTGTGCTTGATTGTAATATATAAGAAGGGACAGAGTTTATATTTTATTTGTATCGTTTTATCGTGTATCAAATCACTAAAATTGACCGATTATGCTGATTATTGTTGTATGAACTGTCACAAAAAAGAATTTGAATAGAGTTTGTCTCTTCCTTTTTTTTCTCTTTTCTTTCACTTGATCTGAATGGTTCTTTTGAAGAAGATTTTCACAACCAGTGTGTCACTGCATTCACAAAATGTGAGTGAGAGAGAATGAATATTGTGACGGTGACGATTATAAGAGCTTTTTGCTTTTGCTCGGCTTTGCTATATCTGTGAAAAAGGTAGTTCGTCGACGCGAGAGAGCGACCACAATTCACCTTTGTATCTGGACGAAGAGCTGAACAATTCTATTGAAAACCTTTTCTGTGAAGGTTCTTTTCAGCTATTCTCCCATACAGAAACTAAAGTAAGGACTTACTTTGCTATCCCTGCTTCTAACACTGCTGCTGCTGCTGGTATGGTACTCGCGTGAATGTATACGGCTTGTTCACTCATGATGGGATGCTGGTGGTACGGTGGTTGTTACTTGGGGTAGCTGTGAGAATACATAAACTCCCGTGTTAGTAATATGTAACCCAAGGAAATAGGCACAGGAGTTGTGTCTGATGTTTCGTCAAAGTGATGCTACTTGCTCTTGTGTAGTTAGTAGCAGTTTTGTTATAACGTAGTAATGTAAGCTTGTTTGTTGGTTTCTATCGTTAGCCAAGTAGTAACTCATGTAGTGAAGTGAGTGAGCTCAACGAAGCCAAATTTATGGTTTGAGAATAGGTACATATACACACAGTTTTAAGTGTTGGTGGTGAAGGAAGAAAAATATTTCCCTTTTTCCATCCCAGAAAAGGTAAGTTTGTATTGGAATCTTAGTAGTCGTAGAACCTACCTAGGTATATAAATATGTACCTATACAAATGTCCACATAGTGCCTTACTGTGTGTTGATGATGATGATGATGAAAAGAATGATCCTTACTTGTCCTGATCCTGCTCCAAATCTTTTTTCTCCCTGAATTAAATTCGTTGCCCTGATGTTGACACGGCTAGGACTACACTGAAAGGTAAGAGATTTGATCTTACCAAAAGCATGGCTACACATAGGTACATAATACAGGTATGCATGTTCATGCTCCCCTAGGTATTTACAAGCACAACATAAAATGAGGGATGAAGTAACTTGTGTAGTTAAGTAGCAATAATAATAATTGGAACCAAGAGCAAATAATATATTACCTATGTACAATGTATGTATAATAAACCTTATAAATGGTACGCTTAACAGCACGCAAAAAATACGTGAGGTGAGCAATGATGATAGTTGATAGTAGTAGTAGTGTCGCACTCTTCGTTTCCTTTTTGCTTATTTTTAACTTTGGTCATTCTTCTGCTGTGCATTCTGTCACGGAGAGAGAGCACGATTTGTTTATGGCAATGTAGAGCTATGCAAAGCCAAGTTGAAATCATGCTTTACATCTCTCAGCAGCTTCAACATCATTGAGCCATATATTCTCTCTTCAGGTACGGCAACATTTTCTAGGCACTCATATGTCATGTTGCATCTTTTTGTCACGTATTTTGCTACTATTCAGCAGGGATCATCGAATATAAACCATTTTTTACCTATACAGCTTTGCCAGACCCAAAGGAGCCAAAAAATTATTGATAATTAAAAAAAAAAAGAAATACAATACATTTTTTGCTAATTTATGAGCTCTAGATAGAAAATGTATTGCACATGGATAAAAATAACTTGAATTTTGACAGTGTCACTTGACAGCACATGGAAAAATAATAATATGCATATTTTTGTTGGTTTATCCATTTTGTCAACGAGTATTTTCTCACTACAACAGCTTTGTTAATCGTTTTCAATTTTATAATAAAAACTGAATTCATTAAAGACAATAAATATTGAAGATGTATTATACAGTCTACATATAAAAATGTGTGTCTGACCATGAATTTTCAACTGGTAATTTTTTTGCATCCCATCACCGTCAACAGAAATCCTGTAAAGTCAGCAAAGTAGACATTTAACGATGCAACAACAGCATTGATAAAGGATTTTCGGCTCCAGAGCAGAATTTAAGTGACAAATACAGAAAAACACACATGCCAGTTTTTTTAGTGGCAAGGTTGGCTTTTTTGTACACTTTTTTACATGTGGATAGTTTGCATCAACAGCGGCAGCTTGGTAGTTGTAGTTGCTGCTCTTATGATGGTTTATTGCTGATGATGATATTTTTGCATTGCTTACTAGCATACCCCACTTTGTACTTTTGATTTTGCTGTTGGTGGTTGGTAGTGAATGGTTGCGTTGAGCTTGCAGCAGAGATGACTTGTCGTGCTTCTACTACACAGACAGCAATATTTGTAGAAGCACAGGATACTCGCATGAACTTTCTTCATTTCCACGATGTTTCCCTTGTCTCAACTTAACACACAAGGAATGCTACAAGTTTTGCATGTGCCTACACGCGGGCAGTCATGCACATGTAAAAAATATATACACGGGAGAGTTTAGCAGAAGGGATTCAAAAACAGCCTAGCCCGTCCTATAGCCCCACAGAGGTCTGCCCATTTGTCTACATCCGCCCTAATCTTTTTTATTCTTCTTGCTGACGTAATAGTTTCAGGCGGACCGGCAAGCAAACCCGTCCTTCTAAACTTTTTACCATCTCGTCAATGTCTTTACCAATATCGTCTTAAGCATGCATATTCCTTGCGATAAACTACCTAGCTTCGGCAAAGAAACCTGCTTCTTTGCTATATAGCTTTTTGTTTAACTGATCACATCTTCGTCTTGGTGGATAGAGGTAAGAAATAAAAAGAATCAACAAGATTATTTGATGCTCCTGTTTATTCACACCATTATTTTTTTTATCAGCATGCAAGCCGACTGACTGTTCAAGCGATGGAACTTGAGACATTTTGGTTTGCTTTTTTCTGCACTTTCACGTGCAGTGATACAAGTCTGGAGTCTAAACCAGCTACACGAGATGCAAATTAAAAGTAATGTGCAGATATTTTCATTCAGTAAATTTTGGCTAATTTGTACCAAAATGTTTAGGTGGCAAGTGATTTTTCTATGTTATGGCATTCATATAAATATATCGATCACATATCAATCAGTATCATCATCTCATTTAGAATAATAATGCTACTAAACCTTTCAGTAAGAATTTGACGCATTTTCACAAACGATTCTTTATTTTGGAAAAGAAAAGAAATTGAAAAGGGAGCAGGTTCATTGATTTTATCTGATATTCCCGTCAGTCCACTTCACTATTGTTAAATACAAAACATTAAATTTTCCTTTGATAGGAAACCCACAAAACTCACTAATAATAACAGCGTATTTCAGAAAAATGCCGAACAATTCAAACTGTGGTTTACACGTTGTAACGTGAGAGAGAAAAATTCCCGCTTTTGTTCCCAAATGTTATTGTAATGTCCATAGTCCCTATTGATGAGCTGGGTTGAGGTAGCCTACTAATTCCCATTTGGTTTGGCTTTGGTAGAACGTGCGACTATTGTTTTCGTCCGCCTTATGCACCCATGTAACATATTGTATGAGTATTTACTTTCGATGAATAATAAGATGACAATTGACAATCGCGGAAAGTGTACATATTTATTGTCACAAAATAACTGAATAAAATCATAAAAAGTGGTTACTTTGAACCATCCTACCACTTTCAAAGTTTGGCACACGTTAATATTTTTACTTTTTGCATATAATTGGTGTTACAAATAATGAAAACACCATTTAAAATACAAAGGTATAATTACAGGGACTCTAGCATTTTACTTTTTGCTAACTTTCTATGCAAATGTTTTCAGTTTTCAGTTCCAGACAAATCATCTTGTTGATTAATAGTTATTTGTTTATGTGGACATGGACAACATAACATTGATTTGATATTTCGCATATAGAGCTCTGTTATATTGCAGCTATTGGGTTTGACAAGTAAAATGAAATGAGTAAATGTTATACAATTATCTCATGTATCATCTCCACGTAAAGCCTCAGTAAAATGAAATGAGTAAATGTTATACAATTATCTCATGTATCATCTCCACGTAAAGCCTCTGATTACCATCATCATTATCGTCAACAGCAGCAACAACTAGTCTCATTCATCCCTAAACATATGCTTTTGATATGCCTTAACAAATCTACACAAAAAAATTCCACCTGACAAGAGGTATCACGCACGAAACAATTGAACAAAAGCAAAAATCCATGCACGACGACGATGAGACCTACTGGTGCATGGTGCACAAAACCACTTTTGTACGCATGCATGCATGCATACACGCAAAATGATTCTGAATAAACAGAAAATAATAATAATAATAATAATGATGATCTATAGCGATGATGCATACACACACACATAGCACAAAAGCAGCATTAGCATATTATATGGCACTGATTCTTCTTTTTATGAATGACAATGACAAATAGTAGTAGTGGAGTGGAGGACTCTTATTGATGTTACGGTTGCGGAGAATGATGGGTATAACAGACATGCAAATATTATATATATATATACCGGCTTGGAGGAGAAAAATAAAAATGCATCATGTGTGCTTTGCTTAGCTTTCCTTTTTGCAAAATAGAATGGAATCTTCCGAAACAATAAATGCAAAGACAAATGCGGAGTTTTCTTTGTCTAATTCCCAATTATTTTTCGAAAAGTACCCATTCAAATGTTGCAATTTTTCACGTAATTTTTATACTCTTCACATCCAAAACAATAATCATTCCTGTATACACAACATGCAGTCGTCTGTCGATATATTGCAGAGAACAATAAAATTGTATCACACATTTTCAATGAATTTGAATTTGCACATAACGACCGAGTAATTTCAGTGACAGCTGAACAGCAGCAGCAGTGTGGAAAGGAGAGGCTTTTCGGCCCTGCCACTGACGTTTTGCTGCTGACAGTTTGCACTTCATTCACACACACGCCGGTACACAGCATCATACAGGCAAGCCCAAACTCATCCCATTATATCACCAAACAAATCTGCATCATTGAATTATCTATATGAATATGTATAAACAAATGGTTGCATATATATATGTGTTGGGAAATGCATGATAATAATAATAATGATGAAAACACGGAACATGTGTCAGTGTCAAGTCGAATTTGTTGGTGAATGAAGAGCCACATGTATATATATGTACTTGGTTAGATACGTACCTTTTGCTCTTTTGCATGATTTTGCGAATTTCTATTATTGTATAGTAAATTGTAAAAGAAAGCAACGAAATTAGCCAACGCCACATGCAATTAGGTACGCTACTTTGCTATTTATTACTTCTCGTAAAAGCTATACAATATTATTGCTGAGTTCTCTGCACATTCATTATTTATGTACATGCTAATAATATAATGAGAATAGGAAAAAAAACAAATTACATGATATGATAAACCGTAATCGCAGTTAGGTGCTTCATTAACATAATAAATTGTTTGTTTGTAGTCATTACAATATAGTGACTTTGACATTTGTCTTGTTTTAATCACAGTGTCTCTAAATCCATTAACCAGAGCAGTCAATGAAAGGTTTTTCTCGCCTTTTGTCTGCAGCTCCTTTTTGTATGTCTGCTCCTTTTCTTAGTCCGCACATACAGAGACAAGCTGCATAGAAACATCGTCAACCTGCTCGCTTGGGTTTTTAGAACAAGAAAGATTATCATTTAGGGCATTTTGTGCCTTACCAAGAAGGGATGCGAACAGAGAAGGAAAAAGGACATGCTTTATGCATTTGCATAGACCCATTCCGGACTGATGACAAGTACACGTGAACATGTGGCAACGAACTCTCGTAAAACTGCATTTACAAAAATAGAAATAGAAACACTCAATTTGAGATATTTTGCACTTTAGTTGTTTTTTATCAGTTATATTATGTATCTTCTCTTCGTAAGTACATTGTAGGTTTTACGTACATCTAGAAATAGGTACATGCATCTTCGTATTTGATGACATACCTAGTTGCAGGAGAGATATTAGATTTGCACAGGTGCAAGGCGTAACAGAATTCATTCAAATTTTGAATTTCAAAATAATTTTGTTTCTTTCAAACCCATGCTATATGCCTCTCCTCTGGAATTTCTATTACTTTCTATAAACGCCACACACAGTGCATGGAGACAGTAGACTTTCAATTACCTGAGTGTCTCCATTCCACTTAATATCTTGTAAAACCTTCACAGATTCCTGCTGAGTCCGTTCAATCCAACTCAATAATTAGTCGTATAAGTACGTCCATTATAGAAGTATAAATTATTTACTTGTCATATGTTTGACATGTACATGTACATAGTACATACGTATCGTATGTAGTAGCATATGTTGTAAGTGGTTTGCAAAGATTAATAGAAATACTTGTTAAAAATAGATCTGATTTATTTTGGTGTTTAATGCTGTGTGCTTTATACTTCCCTGCTGTTTCCTTCCCATTATGAACTCTCATGATTCTAGATGAATGACCATTGGAAAGGTTTACTTTGCTCTTAAAACCTCAACAGCCCCTTTGACTGATGTAGAGCAGCCCAATACTTTACCTAAATTTTCAATTTTGTACATTTTTTTGCTCTCATCAGCAAACCTCAAACATAATTAATATAAATGCACAAAAAATTATGAGCAAATGCAAAGCTTTTGATGAGCACCACAAAGTCCAGCGACTAGGGTGTATGAATTTATAGTATCATCTAGCTTTAAGTACGTACAATTGTAACCCACATTTAAGTGATCTGATCTGAAGGTGATTGCAGTTAACTTCTTCATTTTGTCTTAAGAAGAATTGAGATCAGATTTCAAAGCATTTTGATGGGAATTTTTCTTAATTGCTCTCCTCTTTTGTCTAGACGTCAATCAATATAAGCTCTGATCATCAAGGTGAATTTGGTCGTTTAAAGTGTCATGTGAAATTTACTAATCCTGCTAGCTGTGTGGGCTGCATTAATATTGTAAATATACTTTTATGAGAAACGGCCCTACACACTTGATCATTTATCTACTGTCTGTCTACAGTTATGATTTGATGGAAAAGGAGAAGTTATTTGCAGGTCAATATTTAATTTTGTGTACTTTGACATTTCGATCATCATGGATAATGGCTTGATGATGATGATATACATTGACTTTTTTCGGTTCTGGTAACGAGTTCATAAGAGGTTGTGCTTAAAAAAAATTCACATGGATTTTAGAAGAGTACTTCATCAAGTATTTGTAGCTTTATTCTGTACCACTTGCTGACTGTTTTACTCGTGTTGCTTTTTCTTCTCATTAAATACTCTTTTCCACACATGTGCAATATATAGACACACACATGCATATATTTATACACTTCATAATATTTGAAAGCGTTTCATGCTCCTTCCACTCTCAGAGTATTTTCCAAAATTATACCACCATGAATGAAAACCCGAACTGGTGTTATTTTGGCGCACTAGAGAAGTAAATGAATTCATTTTCTTTTATGAGACTTGAGATTTTTGCTCTTCGTCAGAGTCAAGTGCTATTGCTTTTATCTATATGTACGTATGTACATTGCGTTTTTGTATGCTTGAATTAATAAATCAAAACATGCAAGAGTCTCGTCGTGAATGAAGAAGCAGTGGGACGTGTAAAAATACACATATAAAGAATGTGTATAATGTGCAAATACTTATGCACAGAGGAACACCTGTCTAGTCTCGGAGAACAATGGATTGATTCCCACCGAGACTTTTTTCTCAACTCTCAACTCTTTCTGGTCTAATTAAACACTTCAAGCAGCGTTGTTTGAAGCTGTTAACAAGAAAAAGTAGTAGTGGAAGCAAAATAAACTATAGCGTACCAAGTATTCTCGCAAGTCTCAATGTTCTAAACAACAAACAAAGTTCACACACAGGCTTGAGCCAAACCAGAAGAGAAAAAATACATCATTCGCAAGCGTTGTATAACAATTCAAAATAAATAACGACCAAATACGAAAGACCCAAAGAACCAAATAATATTCCGTTGTCAACTACTTATAATTATTATTCTTACTGCAGTACAAGGGAAATTTATTTGATATGAAAATAGTATCAAAATCCCGACAGCTATTATTATTGTGTATTATGAAAACGAACAGTGACACCATCATCATTATTTGTTAACCGAAAATTTTAAAATTGAGGTTTCTCATCTTCTCATTTTCTGATAAAAACCAAAAATTTAGGTATGCATTATTATTAGTAGTATAGTAGAAAGGGAATTAATGAAAAACTTTGAAAGGCTAACAATTTATATTTCTATTGTTGATCAGTTCAACAAAATATCAGAGAAACGACAAATAAGCAAAAAAAAAAAATCTAAAGAAATTTACAAGCTTTCTACTACTACTACTACTACTACTATTGCCAGCATAATAATTACGGTAAATAAATTTGATAAGTATGAGTAAGCATACACTATTATTATAATACACATTGACCAAATAAAAAGTTTTTCTTTTTCTCAAAGCAATAAATTCCAATTGTAAAATAACTACATATAATATTATCTTGAATCCACGGTAAGTTTGTTGGTTAAAGCTATCCTATCACAATTACTTCCAAATTTTAAGTACTTTGTATAACCGACAAAAGCTCCAAGGCGGAAAATGATTTCCACGAAATATATATTGCTACTTGTAAATTATCATTATAATTTTCCAATTCAGAGTAACTTTTTGTACGAAAAAAAAATGAGTCTGAATTTCAGGCAAATTTGGCCAACTTTTTTTAATATAAACCTTACTTACTACCGTTGTTATTGCAAGCAAACACGGATTCTAAATTGTGGACTTGTTGTGGATTATAGTATACCATACCGAATACACTTATAAATATCTCTGTGGTTCAACCAATTTATTTATGATTACGCTCCAACAAATTTTCCCTTTATTTGTGAATCTAACTTTTTTTTATTTATTTGTTCACAGCTGAAAGCTTACTTTTTATTATTAAAATATACATGACGGTAATCCTTTAACGAGCTCTTATAAACCAACAATTTGACTAGTAGTAGTTAGTGGTACAAGAGTATATAATAATAATAAGTAACTAGAGAGTGTTGTACTATGAAATAACGTGCTTCTGGCAATTACGCAGCAAAAATTTGCAAATTTCATTACAGAATCTTTTCTGTATAAACGACAACGACATCGTCGACGACTCAGTGTTGTGAATAAGTTGTGCATGCTATTTAAAAACTTTCATGACATTACATGCTGATAAAGTTTTTTTCTTCTTTCTTTCATTCTTTCTTTTGTGGAGGGGAAAACTTTTGTATGAAAAGAAGCATTGACACACGAACTTGGCCAAACAGTAAAAATTTCAACATGGATGGCTGCGTCTATACCATGAGGACGGAAAAAAAGAAGGAACGAAACAAGAAGAGAAGCAGAGGCATAAAGAAGACGATGAAGCACGCAGCAGCTTCTCTCTCCATTGTCTATATGAAGGTTTTAGTACAAGAAGTAGTGGAAAAAAATGTATCTTAAATTCTGTGTTGTTGTGTGTGTACATGTTTTTGTACTTTACTTGGACGCTTCAAACGATGGACTAACAACATTGGTGTGCTATCATAATAATAATAAAAATATCACCACTACCACCACCAGTTACTTCACTCTGCTGCGTACATCTGTTTGTTTGTGAAATAGCTTTTTCTTTACTCTTATGCTGATTCTCTTGTAAAAAAGATGACTTTTACATTCCTACTTTTGAGACAGTTGTTGCATGTTGATTATTTATTTTTTTCATGCACAATAATACGCTAGATTTCTCTCTGCCTCTTTCACATGATATAGGGAAATGTTTAAGGTGGCTCGTCTGCAACTGTGAGGGAAGGATATGCTTGGATGCAAATCAAGCCAAAATATATGTTCAGACTTTGGAAGACAAAAAAAAGAAGATTTTTAGAGAATAAAATGTACATGTTTGTCTACAGTTTATAATTTGTGTTTATTCAAATCTTGCTTTAAGATTGAGATAGTTATTGCATACCTAGAGTATTGATTTTTTAGTGCACTCTAGTAAACTGGAACTGCACTTTTTGTTCATATAAATAGTACTTTTATTTATCCGGTCATTATAATATGTGATCTAGCCAAGGGTCTAACTAAAAGATGGACTCTTCTATTCAGCAGGGAAAATATACTGGCAAAAAGTGTTGTGGTATGTAGGTATGTTAAGCACAAAAGGAGTGGTTTCAGTTTCCCTTTCTTTCCAGAGTTTTTATGCAACAACAATAGGTAAAAATCAAATAATTGTCAACTGCTATTTATACATAAAACACCATATACCACACCGTATTACGACTATTCTTTCTACAAAAGAAAATATTCCAACAACAAAGTCTAGTACGTACAACTTGTAAGCTTCATCATCGTCATCATCAACTCCTAAAAAATTGTTGTTATCTAGTTAAATGCATACAGTAGCTTGCTGTACAGCGTAAATAAATACATAGGTATATTTTTTCAAGCAGAGAATGTATGAACTGAAACAGGAAAAGTGAACAAAAGAGCGTCTTCTCCTCCTGCTGATACACACACAAAGTTTGCTTGCATCCATGATAATAATACGAAGAAACAGTTACACAACAAAGAGTTGTCAGAGAAGAAAACGATTTTTTTTCATTCAAGTTTTCAGTAAGTCTTCTTAGGTCACTGAAAGTAACACTTTCAGCAGCATGGATAAGAAGGCTATATAATATTACCTCTACTGCATAGATAGAAGCTTCTCCATACACACCATAAAAATCTATTTTTGTGTTGTAAATCGATACGCAACGAAACGAACAAAACATAAAAATACAAAAGACAAAACTGCTTAGTTTACTTTCTCTATATTTTATTGTTATTTGGAGAATAGTGCAGAATGCACATAAATATATTTGAAAGCGAGCAACAGTAACAGTAGAAATGAACTATTTTTACTTGCTCTCAAACTAACTGTTGCTCTCCGACTTGTCAATCAAGGAATAAAAGTGTTAAACTTTATGTGTTTTGTTGTGTGTGACAGCGTGTATAGTATCATTGTGCGGTACTCGCAATGTCACTTTGATAACAATATTATAAAGAGGAAAGAATATACTCTGGTCTGTTTTCAAATCCCAGTGTCAATCTAGATTAAGTTTGCTTGAGAGAGTAAATAAATTCTAATTTGAAATCAAAAGGATTGAATATAATCATTCGTTCTTTGTCTTATGATTAGATGCTTTTTCCAACTGATCTTTGAACCATCATCAAGATTTTTACTGCAAAAAAATGATCTTTAATTTTATTGCTACAGATCTGTACATGTATTGTATTCGGTATGATAGCAAGGAGACATGTTTTAATTGCAATCATAATGGATTGATTTGTGTACATGACCAAACTCCCATCCCAACAAGCTACTCATTAGTATGTTTCATGTACTTTTTGATTCATGTTGCGACATTACAAAGCAAAGGCATGAGGACTTTATGAATCTACCTAGGAATTTTTGTACAGTTCACTAGTTAGCGCATGAAGCTGTCAAAATCTATTGTTTGCATCTCATGATAATGATGGAGTTCAGAATTAAGGTGAAACTCTGAAACTGTATGATACTGTAACAGATTTATCTAGTTTTGCGGCAGAATGAAACGACACAATCTCTTAGAGAAATATTTTTCTCAATGAAATTTGCTCGACATTCATAAAATAAAAGATTTTTCAGGGATTTTGAGACTGATTGGAAGCCGACATTCAAATAAAAGGTAGCAGGCATCTTGTGTATCCAAACCTAAGTTGGAGTGCACTTCAAAAGAAAAATATCAATATTTTTTGGTTAAAAGTAAGTAGCTAGCATGCATGCAGCAATAACTGACAAGGGAACCTTTTTACGAACTACATCAACAACGGGGTAAAATTGGTTAATTGTGCATACTGATTCAAGTGTAGATTTCGAAAATTTTAGTCCTGATCCCAAATGCGCACCTGAGGGGAACCTGGCGACAAGTAAAAAGGCCGCGCACTGTGGAAATTGTTGAAGATTATGGATTTGGTGCGCATTTTAAAAACGTTTCATGTCTGTTTGCCTTTTTGCGTGGAAATTTGTATCGTATGTATAAAGTGAATGCAACGTTAGTTCTGATATTGGTCTACGTTTCTGCTCATTAATTTGGCTTATCACATACAAACATGAAACCGTGCAACGTAAAATTCACCTTTTAAAACTATTCGATCAAGCATTTACTCTTTATAATACGCAGCTCCACGCAGAGAGGCAAGAAAAATGTAAAGAAGTGATTTGTAAGTATTTATTGTATACACCAAAGACATTTTAACAACTGGTCTGGTGGTTTAGGCGCGCAGTCTTTATTGGTCGTCAGATCCCCCTGGGGTGTGCATATGGGATTGGGACAAAATTTTTCGAAATTTACACACCTGAATTAGAAAATTCAGGTCGATTTCACTCATTTACTGATTTACTGATGTAGCTAGAAAAAATGTTCCCTTGTAAGTGGATTCCACACAGCACACTGGAAATAATGATGAAAGAAAAGAGGACAAAAGTGGGTAGAGATTTAAATCATTCTTGTTATTTAGAAATGGTTCAGTAAGCTCAGGTAGCAAAATGTTTTTGTGAACTGGTAAGGACAAGGGTGACCCATCATCGTACCTTTTCGAGATTGAATTCAGTCAGTTGTATATTGGTAGGTATGTATACCTTTAACGCTGCGTTCATCAACATTTTCAAGGAATCACAGCTTCAGCTACCGCGTGAGAACCAAATTCCCAAGGTGAGCTGTAGGAGTTTTGAGTGAGAATTTTGCTGACGAACCATACTCATACAATACATACATAGGGGTGAGTTCTATATAAGTTTATACCTATAAGTTTATTTCATACCGATATATGACAACGAATGGATAAACTTGGTGGATCGGAGAGGATAGAGAAAAAATGTTGTGACGGGTGTATTTCATGATTTTCATTTTTCACGTATGGATGCAACAAAGCAAAGCTGGGGATGTTTTTTTCCACATTTAATGGTATAGCATAATATACGTACCTGGCCAAGAAGTGTATTTTTCTATGCCTCAATATATCAAACTCTCACCCTCCAACATGCTACGCCAAGTCAAGGAATATAGCCCGTAATTCAATTTTATGTGATGTGCAAGGCGATAGTAAAAACGGATCCTTTCTGAAGCTCCCTTGTGTCCCTTTGAGATATATCCCTGTAGAATATCAAATCAGTGCCTATTTTTAATGCTCCCTCAAAAAGCTTCAAGTCCAAGTTTATTTTTCATCTCTGTGCAAAGTAAACATAAAACTTAATTTAAAGTACAGATTTTTTTCAAAACTCTACAGTAAACATTTTATCCTATAAATTGAAGAAATTTCATGTGTTTTTGGGACTATGATGCATAACTAAACAGACTAAAAGACACCTTTCTTGTAGCACTCAATAAATATTAGGTACTAAAACTCCAAATGATACAATTTAAGTGCCATGGCGGGCTGTCCTCCGTTTCAAGTTTCATCGGTTGACAATTACCTACATAAGCAGGGCTCTAGAGTCTGTTTGCAGAGGAGGATATAGTGCGTTAGAAAAACACTTCAACATTAGATTAAAATACCAAGGGGCACCCCTTGCCGCGAAGAGAGAATTTTTTTTACTGCTTTGTTCTTAGAACTCGAAATTTGAAACGAAGGTAGTGTATCTATGTATACCCACTGAACATTTTTAAAAAAAATATTAAAAAAAACAAACTCGTATGAGGGAAGGATGTAAACATTTCACATTGTGCAACAGCAAGCATTCTCATGTTGTGTATGCAGGTACCCTAAAGAATTAATGCTTTAAACCCAGCACACCTTGATGGAAATATGTATTTGTATCATTCATTTTAGCTTTTTTGGCTCCTTTGCAAAGAAGAGTAATGGTATGCACAACGTGTGCATGTATCGCATCGCTTCCCTTGTCAATGTCCCCTTCATCATCATTAGGAGAATGCGATAACACAAAAGAGATTTTTTTCTGTTAAGAAATCTTCTTTAGAAATGGTAGACGTTTTGGACCCTCGGAAATTTCCGAGTTTTTGTTTGCCCTCTCCTCTCAAACACAGCCAGAGGCTTGTAGCAGCAGCAGTAGCCTCAGTTTGCTCACCACCACCACCAGAAGGACCGTCCATGTATGCTTAAAACCCGCTTAAAACATATATTTACCTACCTTGTTTACTCAACTGTTACGACACTGACACTACTAGCAAATCTCTACAGAGTGGTCTCATCATCCTACTACTACTTTATATCGACATTTACGAGCATATAATATGTCATGAGATATGTGTGATAGTTTCATTTAGAAAGCCCTTGAAAGCAAATGAAACCAGTAAACCGAGAAGAAACCCGATGACGAAGAACCATGAGCATATTGTATATCACTCTCTGTAACTTTTTATCCTACACGCACATAAATTGTAGGTACGTTAAGTACTACTACTGCTGATACAAAAAAAAAAAAAAAAATTATTCTTTTTCGCTGAAAGCTAGAAGCACATAAGAGAGGATCATCATTATCAGCATCTTGTTGTGTTGCAATGACAGGACGATGATCATATTACTTCGTGTTTTTTTACAGGCGAAAACTTTTATACATTTTAATATTTTGTTATGATCATCTCTTTTCGGGACAAAGAAAAGGATGGATTATTCTCCAAACGCTAGAATCATCAGCCTCTCTACCTCTCTGGGTAATCACAACTACACAACTTTATTTTTCCAAGGATTGGAAATGGTAATATTTTCTATCCTACTACTACTGCCACTACGCCGACGAAGGAACGGTGGTGGTATATACACATTTTCTCCTCAAGCAACAGATTACCATTATCATCATACCATATACATAAATTCTTATGAGATATCATCTTAAATGTTCCGTCAGTTTTTTGAAATGATATTTACACAGGTAGACTTAACAAGATGCGTACCGAATTGGGCGAATATGTGTCTAAACGATTTTTTCTCAAGGCCAATAAACATAATTTTTGTGACCATAATGATACGTTTTTTCTCAAGTTTAGCACTTACACTGTTTTATGCCATTCCACGCTGCAATTTAAAGCTTTTTCGTTGCACACGCAATGCTTATAATAAAAAATCAGATGTTGCGGTTAACCTTTCATACAAGTAAGTATATCTGTTTGTATGTACTTGTCTTATAAAAAATTACTTGAACAATAATAATAATAATTTTATACTTGCTCATTAGAATTTTCATGCATATTTATGGACATTTTGCAATATTCTCAGTTTAAATGAGTATGAGTTTTAAAAACTTTTGTAAAGATATGTAGTGTATTCCCTTGCATATACTTTTCTATTGTCATCTCACAATGTATAATGAAATTCATGTGGATTTACATCGTACAAAACATGTCACCCATTTGTGATACAAGGAATTCCAGTGGTGATATTCGACTGCATGTCATCCACATTACTACAACAGCAAGAACCATTTTTGAAGCATATTGTAAAGGAAAAAACTAAAGACTTGCTCATCTTTGTGCTTGAGCATGTGATCTTATTGTTGTTATTATTGCAATCCATGATGATTTGCCCTTGTCGTCACAGAATATTATAACTCTTGCTCGTGCTCAAACATGAGCTAAACACAGTATCGACATTTTTCATAAATAATTTATCATATTTTCACCGACAAGGATGCAAAGTAGAACTCAGCCAGTCATAGTATGATAAACTGAAGTAATAGCAATTGCAAACGGGGAAAAATTCTATAAAACGCAACATGCCCACCGCGAGAAAATAAAGGAAATGTTGTGAAGCGGTGCCATAATAATAATCATCATGACATGTAGAACCTGTGAAGACTTACTACTACAGCAATAGAAAGCCGCAAAAGATTAGATAAAGAGGAGGGCTGTTATTTCATCTATCAGCTTCTGTTCACTCTTCTTCAACTCGCCAAAGTTTTCAATCCAGAAAAATGATTATGAGGTGACCTGCGACACTCAATATAAAAGGGCAGTACAATCATCATCATCATCATCGTCCTCAATGGAATAACAATAAGCAGCGAAAAAGTTCCAGGTGTACAAAATAATGCTTTTAGTTTACCTCACCACCACTCATACTCTTGTATGTATTTCTGCTCCTGTATTTATTTATGAAGGTACGACAACATCACAGATTTATGTGCAACTTTATTCATCGGTCGGTGTGCCTGGTGGACGTTATCATCATAAAGGCATTCTACTTTCGAGCAACAATAAATATAAAAAAATAAGGAAAAGAGAGAGAGGGAAAGAGACGCATTGCAACAGAAATCACAGCAGCAGAAAAAAATGAAAGAGGATGAAACGGGGAGTGTGGAAGAAAAAGAGACATACAATATTTAGGTGGACTGTTTGAGTTGTGCAATACGATAAAATGAATGTATAATGCGAGGACTAGGTATGTATCTGCGTGTTTTTGTGGCGGTGGGGAGAAGAGAGAGAAAAGCAGCAGCTTGAGTTGAGTTGGATGTTGTGGAATATTTTTCAACTTGAATAGCGAGAGCCCAAGCAAGCAATACATTTTTAAAGGTCGACAGCAGAAGCGGAGGAAGGAACGGGAACGAGAGAATAATAATGAAATAGAGGGTATAAATTATTTCACAGGGGTAATTTCTTTCAATTCATATTATTCCGGTGGTCTGGCCTAGCCCAGAACTGCATTTCATTGCGTACATTTTTATGTATCCATAATGTCTGCTGTCGTCCCATATCAACCAAACTGTTTATATGATATAGAGAGAGACTATCCACACATTTCTTTTATTCGGGTACTGCAACTGCCAGCTAGACCAGCTTGCTAAACCATCTTTCAGTTTTTTCAAAGGGCTACACATATTTTTTTCCAAATCTGACGGACTGGTACTAGTAATGCAGGAAAAAAATATTATCTTGCTTTAAACTCAAATGTTAGTTTTTGTATGGACAACAGTCTAAAAATCCTATAAACCCTATTCTATTAAATTTACATGTTTTCAAGCAAAGTCGATAATAATTGACAAAGATAAAAAGTTGATAAATAACGTAGAAATTCTCAAGTATTTTAAAGCATGACTCAAACCAACCTCCTTTACCGTCCACTAAGCTCAAGCTATCAACTTTCTGTACCATGTTAATATTTTTGCTGAGTTAGACTTCATTTCAGCAACAGAGTTGAGTTTAATGCATGTAATGGAAAGGAAGTAGTCACTTTGGCATAATCCGATCGTAAAAAAAATCTCGTTGATCAGACATCAAACGGAAGCGAGTTGGAGAGAGAAGCCGAAAAGAACTCATCATCAAACAAGTCATCACATCACGTTATTTCAAGAGGGATATTGAGAAATGTACAGATTTTTCATCCTCCACAATACATACACTATATACTTTGTGTACTGGCTACCACACATACATACGATCCCACGGTATCCTTCATAATAACCGCTAAAATATTAAACCAGTAAACTAAATGTTCGTGGACTGAAACTACACTAATAATATCAACTAGCAGAAAGTCCGTGACAAAAATACGGCAAAAGTTCATGAAAGTATCAAAAGTGGATATTATAGGTATATTTTGTGATTCAGTAAGTCAGTCAGCGTCAGAACAGAGCTTGTTAACTTTGAGTGCGAGAACGGTTAAAAATTTATGGCAAAATAACCAACATTATTGATGCATGTTGCAACAGGAACTGGGGTTAAGGTGTGGTCATATATGATACAGCGAGGGAGATGGATGATACGTGTATCAGTAAAAGTGGCTTTATTTGATCACACCAGGCGATTGTAAAGCACAGTCATATATCGCATCGGATGACACGCAAGGTTTGTCATGTAATGTTTCTCCCACTGTCTCACTCTCTCCTGCCTCATTGAAATCAAAGACTTGTATCTAGCGTTTTTTTTGCCAAATAAATATAAAAATAAATACTCAGGACAGCTCGTGAAACCAGTATTGCACGAAATATAGTGATATGGTTTTACTTATGCGAATGTGTGTATTTATTTGCGCATTTCAGTTTTTTTTTACCTTTTTGATAATACTGAAAAGCATGGAAGTGCCATCACCTCTCGAGGTAAAGAGGACATCTCTAAAACCAACTAATGCAATCAATGTGTTTTTAATGATATCGTTTCTAAATCTTTGCGCTAATCACGGAAACAAGTAAGTCAACTTTACGTAAAAATAATAAAAATCCAAAATTACACACACGGCAAGGTTGAATCTGCATGTTCATGTTTAGTGGGAAAGCGTGTCTGCTGTTGGTACTGGAATTTAAATTTTTTTAGTTCGGATTATTGTACAAGCATGGGATAAACAAATGCATACAACATGTAATATTTACAAAATTCCTTCTACTGAAGTTGCGCTTTTTTATTATCGAGCTCGTCGAGCTGTGTGACTTTGAGAGTCCATTAAATCCCATCATTGTACATTGCAATCACAATCATCGACATCGTCATCATTATCTGATCATCGTCATCATCAGTTTTGATCGTGATGGATCATGGAAAGGAAGTTCCGCTTTGCCACTAACTCTCAACTACATGGCATAACACGCAACAACAAAATTCATCTATGCATCGCAAATAGTGGTAGAGCCGTAATAACAAGCTAATGCATAGGTATGCGCTACTCTTACGAATCACACAATCCTTTCAATTCAAACTGTGTTGGAGGAATGTATCAGGTAGCTATAATTAATGTAGCGATATGACTTTTGGTGCACGACATTCGGCTTCATTAATAATAAAAACAATTTAGCTAATCATGAAATTTATTCCCCCTTCATCCCAGTTTGTGTTTTTCCGCTGTGACACAGGTATATATGTGTAACTATACATAATATGCTCGTATGAAAAATCATGATGTTGTACGCTATATTGTAGCCCAAGTGTGGGAGCATGTAAACCGTATTTTAGTCTCATAAAGTTTCATTAAAAATTCTAATGGCACGATATCGATAGTTTTCTCACAGTCTTTTAATATTTTTTTGCCTACCTATACGGAATGTAATCACGCTGAGTTGCCTTCGGCGGGTTTATAATAAATTCATTAGCTGATGAAAAACAGCAAGCCATTTCGTCTTTTGTCTTGCCTGTTCCTTCCGTTTTGGGAATTTAATGGAATCTAACTCCATGAGTTTTTTAACTTTACTTTGTCGGAAAGGCGCGTCTTGGGAAAGTACTTTTATAAAAAGGATGGAATCTCCATATTTCTGTTATTAAAGCTCTGCATAAAGTACCTACATCTATATTATATTATGGCATATTATTGGAATAACATTTTCACAACACAGTGGAAATCAATATTCAAGTATGCATAAGCAAAACTACGAAAACAATCTCGTTCATTGGATGGTGATGTGACATTTCCGAGCCCAACTCTCAGTTTCGCTGATGTTATGCGCAAAGTAATTCAACCCTTACAGAATTAGCCAAGAGTAAAGCTAAAGGTCAAAAGATCGGAAAATCCATGCAAGTTACTCAGCCATAACATCCTGCTTCCTATGTTTCATCTTCCATCATCATCATCATGCTCATCCAAATGTCTAGATGTAGTACAAAAAAATCATAATATCGTGCAGAGGCATCACTCTCTACGGGAAAATGCAAGCAGGAGGATTGATATGTATAGAGGAAAAGCATGCTTTATCAAAAATACTTTTATTGCACAGAAGCTTTAATATAAATGTTCATAAAACAAACTTTTCCATCATCACATATTGTGCTAAATACTCTACATACATATATGGATCAAACAGACATATACACCATCAACGCCACATTGACACAACTCAAGAATCAACTACATCATTTTCCTTTTCTCTTCAGTTGATGCCATGAATACATCAACTTCTTTTCGCCTTGTCTTAAATTTTATGAACAGTGTATCGATACATTAGCCGAGTGAGTGAGTGCTTTCCGACCAACCCTTTCCAGCAAGGGAGAAAATCCAGTAACCGTGCAATGAACATGAACATACATATATTGCATGCAATCGCTTGGTCATGGCAAATACTGGAAGAAAATGGATGGCGGATATCAATCTGATGAGGATTACCACTACTCAAACTTGTTCAAGTTTCTACGCGCGGTGATAGGGAATATCCAACTGATTGCTAGAGAGAAAGAGAGAGAGCTTGGGAAAAGTCACGGGATAGAAAGGGTAAAATATCGACGTAACATTTTATCGTTTTGACGAAATACGCGGAAGATAAAAACAGTAAAACTTTTGCTGCTGGAAGCTTGAAAATGAAT
>JAHZMZ010003676.1:0-24563 GCA_027743805.1 Lepidocyrtoides sp. E14 | reverse complement strand
AGGTATTTATCCTCTTTAAACTAAGATGATTTGGAAACTACAAACATTCATATTTCCTCCCTGGGAGGACGAGTAACAAGTGAGAATGTCTATCACAGTAGCATACGTTGTAGAAAAGAAAAAGGAAACACAACTCTGATGAAAGATAATGCTTGCTTAGCTTTTTGCGTTTATTCTTATCTGACCATTTTTTTTTCGACTCACGCTATTTTTGTAGATAAGGTGTGCTTTGTGTAACATTTGGATTAAGGACAAAACTGAATTAGCTACTCACATCCTAAGTGATTCGCACAAAGTGAAAATGTCTAAAGCAGGTATAAGGTCATGAGTTATTATGGAAGTAGATGCTTGAATAAATTATTTGCACAAAGTATGATTGTTATTTTATTTAGGATTAGATGATATGAAGGTAACGGATAAGGAAGCTGGAGGAAAAAATAGTAATGAAAAAAATAAGAAAAAACTCGATTCTGGTGAGAAGAAGGAAGATTTGAAGAAAGGCAATACAGAGAACAAAACTCTGGAAAAGAAGGACAAAAAGGATGTTGGCACTAAGGACAAGGATAAAAAGAAAGAAGAAGATAAAGAGAAAAATCACAATAAAAAGCGAAAGCGATCGAAGGACCGATCTTCAGTAGATAAATCGCAAGATGAGGCTGAAGTAGGTGTGACTTCGACAGGTAAACTATTTTGTTGAACTTTGTAAGCTGTTAGCAATGAGTCTTTTATTACGGCTCGTGTGCATCAGTGATTTTTCTGCAAATTTAAACAAGTTTGTAGACATAAAGCCTCCGACGTTCTGAGTTACACACTCTGAGTAAAGTTACACAATGTGTGCTGCTGCATTACTGCAATAGCTATGTAATAATGCGTTCAAATATCTATATCGGTGTTTTAGGATTGCCTATAAAAATTCCCGCAGGTGCCATACCCGAAGAAAGCAAGAGACGTTCTGAATCAAATAATAAGCGTTCTCGGTCACCACATTATAAAAGNTTACACAATGTGTGCTGCTGCATTACTGCAATAGCTATGTAATAATGCGTTCAAATATCTATATCGGTGTTTTAGGATTGCCTATAAAAATTCCCGCAGGTGCCATACCCGAAGAAAGCAAGAGACGTTCTGAATCAAATAATAAGCGTTCTCGGTCACCACATTACAAAAGAAATCGATCCAGATCACCCCGACATCATGGAGGAAGAGATAAAGACAGGTCCTTGAGAAGGTCAAGGTCACGATCTCCGCCTAGTAATCGGCGACGACGAAGCAGAAGTAGGTCACTAGAACGTGTAAGGAATCGTGCTCGTGAACCAGTAATCAGAATCTCAAGATCACCAGGAAAGAGTCGTCGTAGGTCTACCAGCACTGAGCGAATCGAAAAATTCTTGGCAAAGACACAGCGAAGATCCAGGTCACCCTCCAATGGATATCGGAAACGTCATCGGCAACCTTCACCCCTGCCTATTACAAGCATGTTACCGAAAAAGACAAACAAAGAATTTCATGAGAAGATGGCCTTAACTGTGGAAGGGAAGTGGACGGCAGAATTGGAAAAGAACTGGAAACTCATGGAGTCCCAAGAAGCAGTGTACGCAATAAATACTTAATACAAAAAGGAAGAAATATACGTTTTAGATGATGATATTGGGTATATATTTAATGTTTTGACGTATATTTTATTTTAATTAGATTCATGGAGAAATTCGCTGGAATGAAAAGTTTATATACAGTGACTCCGGAAAGTCATCCTAAATACGCTGAAGAATGGACGGCGTTTTGGGAACTTCGTTATCAACAAATTGAAGAGGAAGGAAAGGAAGATCCCGACAAGCATGATTATGTTCCAGAATGGAAAGAGTTGTGGACAAAGAAACTTGATGCTATTTTGGATCAAGAGTATGAAGAAGGCATGTAAGTGCTCATAGGATTGCTTACATTATTCCCTGTTTTAAGAATCTTTGGCATGTTTCCCACTTTATCACGACGGGTATAATAGGTTGCGTCGTCACGATGTTTGATGATTTTTATTCAGAATGTAGACTGAACTTTGTGCGTTTCTTTCAGTAAAAACCTCAAGATCCAATTCGGCGTTGACATTGACACCTTACAAAAACTTCATTCACCAGCTGAGCCTCCAGTGAGTTTACATCAGCCAAATGCCTTTCAACAAGGGCTACAACCTCAGATTCCTCAGCCGGTTCCTCCGCCAGCCTGTCTCCCGATGGGAGTTCCACCCCCCTGTTTTATTCCTGTGCCAAAGGCTCCGTCAATTGCTGAAACAGTTACCCTTTCCTCAGAAACTAGTGAGGATATGACTGCACGATCCATGTCTATTTCTGATGGAGATAGTCATTCAGGTAAATATGTCAAACAACCGCCCAAATTAGTAAAATTGCTTTTATGTTTCCAACAATCATTTTGCAAATCCTGTGTATCTAGTTATTCTAGTTTCCCTGTTCCAGCATTCTAAGTAGAATTTCTTTTCATTTTTTCAGGATTAAGGGGAAATGCTGTGCCAGCTGTCACAACAGTTGATGTTATGTCAACATGGCAGAAAATCACATCTGGAGAAATGTCTGCTACTAAACAGCCTGGATCAAGTGTACCTGTCTCTCCGGTAAACCAACCGCTTTTATCTCTCTCCTCCTTTAGAAAGAGCACTGACGCTAGGGATGCTGTTAACTCTCCTGCTAATAGTAATAGCTATTCCTTTAGTAGTGGAGTAACGTTGGTGGAAATATTGAAAAAAATGAGTCAGTTGGAAGACCAGCTCAGCTTTTTTGCTGACAGAGTCAAAGATTATTATAAAATGGCTGAGGAAATGAACTCAAAAAGTCATAATAAGTCATATACGTTACTTACTGATGGAGACTTTGTGGTCATGTTGTTTCAAATCCGGGATCGCTTCATGGCAATGGTAATCTTGATATTATTTTCTGCATACTACCGATTTTTAAATAGTTTTTCGCGCTTGATAAATGTGTTATTTGCCCACTGTATTATTATTGTCAATTAAGCGGTAGGATGAAAGAATTCTGTTTTTGTAGATGAAGGTAAGTGTAACTGGTAATGAAAAGAAGAATAATACTTTTCATTTTCAATGGACAATTTTTTTGTAATAACCAATGAATGGTATTTATTCATCATCATCATTACACAAATTTGATGGTTTGTCTCACGCTAAAAAACGCATTCTTTTATCAGGTAAAAGTTGGTTTTCATCCTACCGTAAATTGGTAATAATTAACCCGAGTAATGACAAATGATGCATTTTTAACCCAACATGCCTTTAAAACGAAAGAATATTATGTACAAATACTTTTTTTTTCAGATACGAGCTCATATTCTTCCGAAAGATGTACTTGACAAGTTAAATGTTACTGTTTACGGTCTGAATGAAATCCTTGATCACCCAGAATGTCTGAAACGTCGCCCTCGTGCTCTTGATCCTCCAGAGATACCTCCACCAAGGCAGGTAACTCCCCCGGTAAATTTCCATGATACGTTCACAAGACCGTCTGTGACATCATCTCATTCATCTCAGTTTCTAAATAACTCATTACGAAATCTACCTGAGGTGAAACAAAAGGAAATTGCAAGCATGTTAACGGGTTTCTTGATAAGCATGGGGCGAGAAGACATGTCGAATGCCGACATAAGGGAGTTATTAGACAAAATGTGTCCTTTGCACTCAAAGAAATCTGCAAATGCCAGTAGTTCTGTAAGATCTTCTTCAGTAGGCACTCCAGCGCAAGGCGGACATGTAAATTTAAGTAGAAACTCCACTGGCCCCGCCTTTTGTTTTGATGATAACGCCGATTCAGATCCGTGGCGTGTTTCAAACCCAAATATGACCAGAGTCCACTCCGTGGCAAGTACCCAGTCACCAGGAACAGCAGCACCTACGTTACCTAATGTTGTCCCGTACGTTAGTAAATACTAGACTGTCCTATATTTTAATTTACTGCCCTTCACACAATGCATAATACTATTTTGCTGATTTTAGACATTTTCACAATCCTGGCGGTGTTAGCGGTCCTATTAGGTTTGACAGTGGTATGAGTGGTTGGGGTCGTGGCCAAGATTATCTAGGAAGCAGCCGCACAGACTCTATAAGCTCAAGCTCTTCTGGAAGACATTCCCCTTTCAGCAGACGGGACTTCACCGGGAATCCTATTTCCTCCAACCCATACCGTGATAAGGTCTAGTGAAAAATAGTAAAATGATTCATCTTTATATCATGTATTTGTTCTCTGATAGGTTTTCCTTTTCTGTAGTTTTAATTTATGTGTAGCACTTGGGCAGATCAATGCAACTACTTCTTTAGCAAATATAATAGGAATAATAATAGAAAGATTTTTCATTGTAAATTCTCTTAGTTAAAAAAAACTTTAGTTATAAATAAACATAGTGTAAAAATTTTTTTGTATAACTCAAATATATTTTGCTGTCGAACTGATAATAACGCTTAATTTGTTTACAAAAACACGAAAGGTCGGATTTGTATTCGCAAACTTGTGATGATACTGAAAATGTTTATCTATTTTTACCGCTATCAATACAGCAAATAATTATTGAATAAAGAATTTTTAAAGAATTTAAAAATTTAAACTAATTCTTGTGTATTTTAAATTATTTGAGCATTACCAATTCATTCACTTATTTGGCTTTGTTTTTTTTATTCTTGGTTCATTTTAGGCCAGTAATACGAAAACTTCATCAACAAGTGCAAATAATAACTGTTGCACAGATGGAACTAATAAAAACACTGCTGATGGGGAAGAGTCTGTCGTCGAGACTGTTGGTAAAACTAATATGCTCTTGCACGCAAAGGGAACATTGCGGAGCGAGCAGGAAACCCCATCTCATGACCCAGGAGGAGGTCAGTCTGTGGAAGAGGCAACATCGTTTGGAGTAGTTGAGCAAGTTGGAAAGAACCGGGTTGAGGGAGGACCCTCAGGACAAAATAGCAAACGGGCAGAAATGGCGGGCGATAGTCATAATTTGCCAAATGTACCACCAGGAATATTGCACTTAATTATCCAGGAAAGAAACCTAAAGGAGAAGCAGAAAGTGGAAAGAATGAACGCCAAAGAGCAGGAAGAATCATATTACTATAGACGAAGAAGGAAGAAAAAACAAAGAGAACGGGGACTTGTACTACAAGAGACTACAAGTTCGTCTTCTTTGGATGTCTCTGATACAAGTAAGCGCAATCGAGGTAGGAGTAGGAAACGACAAAAGAGACGAAAAAATGGAAAGAATTACAGGAGGAGCACGCAAAGTTCATCCTTCTCCCCAGCTCAAAATGACAGGCTTGAGAGAAAAAGTAGAAAAACACCATCGCCTTTGCCCAACAGGCGAAAGGAATGCGAGAGGAGAAGGAGGGGCAGGTGTCGAAGGGTATCTCCCTCGAGTGAACGCAGGACAGAACAGAGACTAGAAAATCGTTCTCAGGTTAGGAAAAGTAGCCTTGGACGCCTTAAAAACGAAGAGGACGAGGAAATTTGGTCGGAGCATTCAGATATTATTGTTGAAGTTATCAAAAGACAAGCCCCTCCTCGAGTCTGTACAAGTGAAGAGTCTACAAAGGAAGAGAGTAGACAAGGTGCCGTTGCTCTGTCTGACACTTCTAGTGTTACGGAACCAACTAAAAGAAGAGCGCCACCACGGGACTATCCATACTGGTAAAACTTATGATTTTCAATGATTTTAAAAATATTTTTGAACTTCTAAGCTTGTTAGTACTGCCCAACTAATTTTTTTCTCATCGTGCCTGCAGTGATGGACAAGAGAATTGCGGTCCCGGTCCCTTTCCACAAACAAGTCGATTATTTCTAAGAGAAAGTAATAACTTGAGGGCTTATAACGCTATAAGAAGATCCGCGGATCATTTAGTAGCTCCTTCACCACCATCGTCACTAAGCAGTGTAAGCAGCGGTCATAGGAGAACAAAGGGAAGATCGAGTATGACAACTGTTTGTGTACCAGGTCGCCATAAATTGACCTCAGACAATAATTGGTGCGTCGGTACTATTTTGCAAAATTTAATTACTCATTTCTACTTCAATTTCCAACCAAACTATTTTCAAAATTCCTGTTTAGGGAAACACTGTCAGAAGCTTCTAGCCTGGGCAAAGATAAAAGGTGCCTTTTCAACGAAAATAGTACAAGCTTACATGAAAGAAGCAACCGAACGATCAATGAAAAGACAAACGTCACTTCAGTTTCCAAAATGTAAGTGTCATTTGACAGTAGTATAACAGCCTTTACAGTCTACAATCAATAATTACTTCTGCCAATGATAATAACACTACTGGTAAAAAAAATTATTAATCTATTGACCAGGTTTTGGACACAAAAGGATGACGATGCAAAATCTCTCAGTTCCATTAGTAGTCATGATGCAAGCTTAATAATAACGACCGACAATCCCTTGCCGAAGGTGTCACGTAATTATCGTGCACCTTTAGAAGAAGGCAGGGAATCAGGGGAGCTTTCTATTTCAAGTAATGACGGCAACTGATTTCGGGTTGAAGATTTTTGGCCTGATGATGCCGGTGTGTTCAAAATAACAAGATCTAACCACTTAGGTAACTACAATGACATATGAATTTTGGATATATGATTTCAGTGTTTGTAACAATAAGGAGTTTTAGCAATGTTGTTGTTATTTTTAATAAAGATTATGGTTTTGTTTTTAAAAAATCTTCATGTTGTCCGCAACTGCACATTTCTTGGACACCACACGAAAGAAATTGTTTTTTTTTATTTCTCTGAATCATTGCAACTTGATACACATTGTAAGAATGTATTTAAATGCTTTTTCAAGAAGGAGTACACAATTAAATTAAGTAATATAATGTATATTATTGGTTAATTTATTGGCTAGTCTACACAATTACTCACTCTTATCCTTTTCTCTGATGTGAAGAAACACACATGAGAGAAGGCAAACACCAACCATCATGGAGAAGGCACTAGCGTAATATGGGAAAGCAGAAGGAATGAATCTCTCGTATTGTGTGTGCTGAAGTGGGCGGACTGACACCTGTAAGCAACGGTATCGAGTTTATAGTTTCGAATGGACCATGATAATAAAATAATAGAAGGGAAAATCCAGTAAATTCAGCTTACTTGTGTAGCGCTGTTAACAAAGGTGTAACCTTTTCTGTGGTAGTCAATTTTGAACTGAAACACGCCATATACATCGGGAATTCGGAAACGAGCTTCATACAAACCAGAGGAGCCTGGAACGCGTTTCAACAAAGTACGAACAAAAGGATCAATACGCACGAATTCAAGTTGAACGTCATCAGCAACATATCCAGTCCATATTCCACCCTTTAATTCTTCAATCACCGCACGGTAGACAACATCTTCAGTAATGGTGTATTCTGATGGAGGACTTGATTCACCGACTTTGTGATGGGTAATATTGCTCAAACGGAGAACTCCGTTTTCTTTAAATACCCAGTCGCAGAGGGAACGTGCCAGTGCTTCATTGCCCGATTTTTCCGAGAGTTTTCCTCCCACACGTTGTGCACTCATCGAGTAAAATTTATCAGAGAAGAAGTCCAAAGAGCCAGAGAAAACTACACGTGCATTGTTTCTAGCTTGTAATGCTGCCAACAGGACAGTGTTGCGTCCAACAGTATGAGGATACTATAAAAATTTGAAAAAGAGGAAGATACAGATAGACGATAGCCTACAAGTTGTTAGTAGAGTAAATGTTGATTTATATGAATGATCAACAAAACTATCGTAACTACCACCTCAGAAACGGGCTTAGTTGGATCATAAGAGTAAGATGTGGATGAAGCCACCAAGACTTCCAACACAAGAGGATTCTCCGGGTCGACAAGTAAGCTGGAACCTTCATATAACAATGGACTAACAACATCCTTTCCAACAATTATAGGGGCGTCCACAAGATTTTTTTGATCAACAACAATAAGGGTGTGCTGAAAAGTAAACAAGAGCATTTAGTATGCTGTTTTACGAGCAGGAACTATAAGGCTTCACTTTTGCTACCTAGTAGTTTTACCTTTCCACCGTCATTATTTATGTCATAATTTAAATGATCAATAACATTGGATCCGGCATCATCCAATTCAACTCCAAACTCAGCAGCCAAGTCTCTAATAGCGTCTCCAGCTGCAGGGCTCCCAGCGGCAAGTACATTGCCTCCAGCATCCACAAATTCAGCAATAGTTTCAGGACTCAAATCACCTCCTAGCTCATCAGTTCCAGGAGCAAAGACAATCAAATTTTGATACAGCCACACACCATATTTCTTGAGGCTTAGGACGGGGTCATCAGACATTTTGATGGTGAGCTGGTATCCATTTTCTGCAATAAAAACACGCTTTGGTAATACAATTTAAATCTTCAGAATTTTCGTGCAAAGCATTTACTGTTGACCGTAATTATGTACCTTGTAGTCTTCTAAAGAAAGTTGAGTGAGTCTCTTTAATGGCAAGATTGTCTACAAGAACCAATGTGTTTTTATTTGGCTGAGGTGTTTGAGTCCTGACAGGCTCCGTCAAAATACAACAAACAATGACTAGCAATGCATGGGATAATCCAAGTTGGATCCAACTTCTTTGGTATGTTTTCCTGGGCATCATGATGATAAGTACTTCTATAATTCCCCGCAAAAACTGCAAACATTCCCAACAAAATACATAATGAAACATTATTAGAAACCTACCACGCAAAATTTCTGATGACACATCTGTCAAATAAATACATGCTACATAATATTTCATAAATCATTATAATACGTCATTAAGTTTGCCCATTTAACAAAAATTTTACTTACTCTATATATTATATTTCCTTTTCACAAGCTGTTGTTGGGTCAGCTATTAATGACTAAAAATTTTAACATTAAACCACTCACCCTTTTCCCCCGACGTTTTACACAACGCAACGGCTCTAATAAATATTATTAAAGTAAAAAATATTTGACAATCAATAAGACAAGAACAAAAAAGTCCACTACAATCACTTGCTAAAAACTTGTCCAGAAAATTAAGCTCAGCCGGCATGCAACGCAAAACGGTATGCCAAAATGTAGTGGTAAGTGGTAGCTAGTAGTAGTAGTGTAGCTGTCGTTGTGTAGTCATATAGAATGGCCAACCAGTCGCTGTTTGACAAGATTCACACTTTTTCGTAGCACCACCTCATCAGAAGAAAAAGTGTATACATATATTTTTTTACACCTTACTTTCTTCTACCATCTCTATTCCCTTCCATGCATTTTCGTTCGATCGTAGCCTTATGGGCAACAACACAACAAAACAAAATACATATAAAACCCTTCCAAAAATAAAATAGTAATGAGCAAGTAGACAGGGAATATCTGCTGGAAAAACAGCAGAAATCCGTTGAATCGTGCGCCTTTTGAGAGCTTGCGGACGTGTCATTAGCTCTCATTATCGGATTCCCAGACCACATTCTATGTGATAGTGATGATTGCTGCACATTTGTCTATCTTTAATCAACTTTTGCTCGCAGCATATTACATTGTGACATGTGACATGCGCAGATATATAAACACAGAAGAAACAAAAAGACAGAACCGAGAGAAAGTTAGAGTAATGATTCATTATTACTAATGAATGATGGTCAGTTTTGTTGTGCCAAAGAAAGCATATTATTTACTACACTACATAAAAGTAGAATAAGATATTTGTGATACATACATGAATCATTAATTGGAGTACCTGCTCTGCAGAGCTCTGCCACAAATTGTAAAAATAAACACTTGACAGTTTTTTCAGTGAATTTAGTTCTTTGCAGTTTTTTCTTATTTGGTTTAAGTATCTGCGTCTCTCCACTCTCGGGCTTTTGAAATAGCTGCATGTATGTAGCGTTAACAAAATAATATGTCAGGTGATGTAAATTCGTAAAAAAAACTACAGATTCGTGAGATTAAATACATTATATTTTTGTTGGTCTCAGGTTTCCCCAAATACCGACTTAAATTAATAGAAATCAAAAGAGACGGACATATAGGACCATACTAATTTTTCGGTTTTAATGAAAATGTACACAAAACATGTATTAAATACGACTAGTTGGAACACATGTTGTTTTTGATTTGTAAATTTGTGGTAGATTTTTATTTGAGAATTTGCTTTTCTGTCTTTAAAATATAAAATGCTGCTGTCATTAAAATATTAAACACTGAAATTAACAAAGGAGAACGGTATAATATGGTACACTGCATAAAATATTTTCTTTCTTCTCAAATATTGAATATAATATAGCTTTCTTTTCCTTCGTTTGTAACAAGTTTTAAAAGTTTATGTATTATCATTATTATTAATTAATAAAATTGAAGATCACAACGATACCTAGAAAAAATGGAGAATTCCAATTACATTTTTGAATTTTTTTTTGTTTGGGTGCTAAAAATAGTTTTTCCAGATTAAGATAATCTACCTGATCACAAAGACAATAGGTAGGTTCATCCGGGTCAATTCCATAAGTTTGAGGGGAATTGTCTTCTTTCCTGTTATTACTACTACCGCCCTGTTTTGCTTTTCTCTTTTTGGTCTTCTTTTCCTGCACTTGGGTTTTCTGACTTTGTTTTTTACTGGAGGACGACGAGCCGTAACTAGCCCCACTAGTTCTCTTGTCACTATTTGAGCTATTGTGTTCCGCATTTGCTGCCGCTGTGGCCGAACTTCTTGTTGTGGTTTGTCCTCCTGACCTTTCACTTGTCCGTCCATTTGTTTTTTGCGTTTGTGCCGGTGGTGGGGGCTCGTCGTTTACTTCAGTATTCTGAGTATCCATCGCCACTGTATTGGAGGATGATGATGACACAGCTTGCGCCGTTTGTCCGACTGCTGCCACCGATGAGGAGGATGATGATGAACTGGGTGCTTGATTTGAAGATTGAGATTGGGAGTCTACACTAACCGCAACGCTAGCAGTTCCGCCTCCACCACTTCTGTCTTCTTTATTACTGCCGCGAGATCTACTAGTAACTACATGCGTGTCTTGATGATCTCGAGTATTGTTGGATACGTTATTTTCAGGATAAGAGGTTGCTTTGAGAGAAGAGGGACCTAAAATTGATGGCCGGTAAATTTCATGTCTATTTCTACGAGCACGTTTGATATTACGCTCTGTGGGAGGAGGGGGAGGATCCTTAAAAGGTGTTTCAGGAGTATCTTGTTCTTTACAAAACTCGGCTGTAATTTTATAAAGAAAATAAAGCATATTAAAAACATTATCCACATTATGTCATTTGTCATGTCGTGTGAAATCATCATTTTTTCTTCTCTTTACCCAAGTTCTTTCTATCTACATCCAACTGTCGCGTTTTGTTTTCTATGTGGTCTTGTATACTTTGCATTACTTGAAGACTATCATCGCCAGTGTCCTGGGCTGTCATTAATACATTTTGTAACCTAAATACTGCCTTTTTCTTTTCCGCACTCAGTTGATCCAGAATTATATGGTCACTATCATTATCCCCGAGAAGAATGGCCATCGCAGATTCCAATTCCCTGATATACGCTGCAACAACAAGAAGCAATAAATTATTGTTTTCGGCAAATTGCTTCTTTCAAAATTTTCTGTCTCGTGAAATACTTGTCAACTCGAAAACATGATAACCCATATTAAATCAACTATTCAAACTTACTCATATAATTCGACCCCATCTCGAACATTCTTGTCGTTTGTCTTATCAGATCATCCCCCATGTTGTCATTACAGTCGATAAAATCCTCTACATAAGTTGCCGAATAAAGGGCTTCAAGAGCTTGTTGGTTTAAAATTGCAGGATTTGCACCTGTCCCATCATTTAACCCTACTCCACAAACAGTACTGTTTGCTTTACTATTAGGAGCATTAGCGCTTCCACTACTAGACTTATTCTTCGTCACCCCGTGCTTGGAGCCTTTTGAAGGTGTTGTACTTATCAAATCCCCTTTTGCACCACCGCCACTACCACCATTTCCACCGGAAGTACTATTGATTTCACTGTTTCTCTCAGATTTCTGACTTATACCCATTGTTCCTCCACTCTTTTTTGTTACAGACGACATTTTCTGTTTTCTCACATTTGCCTAAAACGGCTATTGCCTTTTCACTCACGCTTTCTTATTGGAATTTTATTTATTTGCTGCACAATCCCCTCCCATTTACTACACACTGCAGAATGCTCAAAACACTTTAAATTTTTATTGTCTCATTTTCTCACAATTCAATGATAATTCATTTACCGCTGATGATGAAAAATCATCACTTTTTGATTTTTTTTTCTTTCAGTAGTTGCCATTCTCTAGATTTTGCAGAGAATGGAGAGCCATCATCTTTTCAAACTTGTATTGTGCATTTTTCCAAAATAAAATATATTTTTTTCCATTGGGTAAAATTCTCCTTTTATTCTATTCAAAATATTTCACTCAAATCAGCAGCCGTCTTTATGATGCAACGCGGCGCTACTCCATTTAAAGTCATCTTTTGTTCCTCCTCTACACAGCTTTGCATTTTTGCTTCACAATAACGAGGAATGACACATGATCCTCAATTAGATTTTTGTTTACAGCCATGAACTAAGTGACTAAACATGTGACATAAAAAATAAAGTCATTCTCCTATTATCTTAATCATTTTAATTTTTTATACAATCACCACCACTGGCACATCCAAACTAAATATGCAACTAATCTCTTCTCAACGAGTGGAGATCATGTTTTTATGATTGTGATACACACACAAACATTTTTTTCTCACAAACACAAAAATATTGGATGCTTTTTTCACCTCTCTCTCTCTCTATCTATCTCTCGGTCTGCAATTTGCATCTTTTTCCAACAGATACGTATATTTACGATTGTGAATACTGAATGGGAATGCACACAATTTTTTCCCGATATTGTAATTATTATTGGAGTCAGATCAAGATCAGCAGCTTCTTCAGCAAACTATATCCTTCTCATTTACCAATGTAAATTTTTGTACTCGGTTGTTGTACAAAAAATATAAATACCAAATTAATGTGTGTGTGTAAATATACTAGCTTGTTGACTCTCTCTCTCTCTCCTTCTGTCCGCTCAACTTTTCTGTTTCTACTCTATTTTTTCTCTCTTTACGTTTCAGCTTTCAATTCATTTTGTGTTGTATGAGCTGTTTTGTTGAGAGTAGTAGTATAAGGATCAAATCAGATCAGATCAACATTTGTGTGTGTGTGTGTGTGTGGGAAGGATGTGGATGGAATATGGAATCTTGGAACTTTTGGAAGGAAATACTTAAGTACACACAACAAGCAAGCATATTATAATCTTTATGAGGAGACTGCTGTAGCTGAATCCAATACAGGAAAATGCTTTAGCCTGCTCAATTCTCATGCATCGCTTTTTTCTTGGCCTGCTGCTTATTCTTATTCATGTGTAAACTTGCATTACTTCTATCTATTAGCACGTTCACGCTAAAAAAAGCATACATACATCTTTTCTTCATTCTTCTTCTTCTTCTATAGGTATGCATACATATGTACATAATATGTAACCTAAGTAGTATTTAGTGTTGCTCTCTTTTGAGTAAAAATTCTTGCTTGGATTTGGATAAATAGTGATGATAATATGAGAGAGAGAGAGAGAGAGTGAGGAACAACACATGTACTCGTAAAATGTTGTCTGATGATACTGATGATGATGGTATTGATGATCAATGATCATCATCATCATAGGAGTTTGTCTTCTTTTTATTTTCTTATTTGTGTTTGCGTAAAGTATCAAGTATTTTGATTCTGTGTTTTGTATCGCTGGTCATGGTGCATTGTGATTGAAAGCATTACATTGTTAGCTATCAGGGACGCATATACACACACAACACAACAGTCAAACGTAAACCAAACAATAACAAAATGATGATTGGAGTGAGTGCTGAGTGAGCCCTCGATAGTGAAGGAAGGTTGATAGGTATAAAAAGCGAAATATTATAATACATTTTGACGTGCATGGTCGGAGGAAAAAGGAACGGAAGGATTCTTGTTCTTTAGCAAAAGTTTACTACAATGTTTGTCATTCAGCAGTGTAGTAGTAGTGCATCATCATCAGTTATCCTCACACAACAATTATTACAGTCATGGATCAAGAGCAATAATAAAGCTCGCTTGTAGTGGTAGTATATAGGCAACATGACAAGATGATTTTTCATCTATATATAGTGAATAGTAGTAACGCAATGCGTTGCTGGTATCATCATTACGATAAAATTAATAGATAAACTGCAAGGTAAAAAAAATTTTTCCCTTCCCTCCATGAGATTGTGTGCACACAAAGCAATATTGTGTTGTGTCGGCATTTAATGCATTGTTATCGTTATCATCATTTGGAGTCCTAACCTAATGCATCATATAAATGTACGGTATGGTACAACAGCAGCAGCAGTACGTATTAATAATAGTATACTTACCTATCTATAATTCCCCGCTATTTGCTGTGCTAAAAAATACACGGATAAGAAACACAGCGTTTCATACTCAATCTTGTGCATGCTGCAGAGAAAATGAGGCTGTTTTTGGGTCTCAGTAGTTTGAACTTTTCACACATACAAAAGTGCTTCAGTCATTATATTGAACCCAACAAATGAACAGAAGGGGTGAAAGAAAACTCGAAGCTTGAGTATCTCAAAACACCCCAAATACCTACCTAAACTTTTAGTTTCGTAAGTATGCAAATAATGCATTAGCTTTTTGCAAAAAAAAACTGCAAGTGGTAGTACTACTAGGTATATATAATGTATTTCTTTCAATATTATGAGGATTTTATCATAAAATGCACCTTGCCTCATTCAACATTATTCTGAATAGACTCGTTTCGCACACACGATATTATTGTTACAATTATTATTGATAGATTCAAACTACCAGTTACTACTACCACACAGTTTCTCATTGAATCATTTTACTCAAAACATTATGCATAATAAACCGATTTGAATGAGTACAATAGGTACTACTATCTCTACTACTGACCAAATAAATACATTGCAAATGCAAGTCACATTTTGTACGTATGCGTATCCGGATGCGAAATTATAGTAACAACATGTGTATGAGTTGAATACTGTCATTGTGCCTTTTTGCAATGACTATTTCTCTTCTGTTTTAATTCACCAGAAAGTTATAAAAAGTATATCTAAAAGCTCATATCTTCAACATTGTATATTTTAATGTATGAAGGTATCTCTCCAACTATAAAAAGCTTTGAAATTTATTCAGTTTTTTTCAATAAATGTGGAATAGTCTCATGGTTTGCATACACCTACACAACTACTGTTGTGCTATAAAATGCGAAAATGCCTTCTGTTCTGTATGTTTCTTTAGTACAAGCATGATCATATTTTTTTTTCTGTAAATTCTGTAAAACGTTAGCTACCTATGTACATGCGCTAAATATGTACATTTTATCATTTTACACGTAGGTTTACACTACCACAACATCATCAGAACCCTCACTCTATACTCTTATAAATAAAAATATATTTTTATTTTTTTCTTATCAATTTTCAGTCCCTTTATTATACTAGTCGATGTTGCGCTTATATCGTTCTAAATAAATACACAGAGGCAAAGCAAGCGAATTCTGTCCGTGTGTATGGTTTGGAGTAACTTTTTAGAGTGGTGGTCTACTGTGGTCTCCTCACGTTTTATTATTATTATTATTATAATATGTTTTTACATGAATGTTTATGTATGTTTGTGTGTGTATGCATGCATGCATGCACATAAAATGTATGTAGTATTATTATTATTACTGCTATGATTATTGGAAATAAGGGGACAAAATGCAAAGTCAAAAGATGTGATTATATTTTTTTTAGTACAGACAGACTCACACATACATCATTTTTAATACATTTTATTTTAACGCGAGTGAGTGATATAAAAAATTATCATAAAAATTAAGTAATCGCTGTTAACGCGTTTTCATATGCGAGTGTAAAAAGTGTCTTTGTACATTTTTTTCTTCTGCTGATAGTACCATCACAGTTTTAATTGGTGGTGTGCCTGCGGGGGTCAGAGAAAAAAGTCAAGTGCTTTGCTTTCGCTTTTTCTGATATCCTTGTTGTTACGAAAGATCAGAAAGAAACAGATTTTTTTACTCGGGCAAGAGCGATAGAAAGAAGAAGAAGAGCAGTAGTGTGGATAGTGGATACGCATACTACTCATTAAGTTTGATGAAACTGCTTTCCTGTTCCGCTCACGAGGTTGTCGACGTCGTTAACGATTTGAGCAAGATAGCAAAGCTTATGCAAGCGAGTGCTAATACATTTGAAAAATATTGGCAGTGCCAGTTCTCTACTACTGATAACGCTTCTAACTGTTGTGGCGAGTGAAAGATTTGAGTGAAACGACATTTCCATAAAAAAAGGTGAAAGGGTAAAAGGTGGGTGAAAGTTGGAGAAAGAAGGATATTAATACACAAAATGTTTGTATGTGTCTGACGTGTCCACGAAAAGCATTGCAGATCTGAATATTATGCTTTGAACGAAAAACGGAGATGATGCTTAAAAATAATATTATGTAGATGTTTAGAGCTTTTAATAAACGCGTTAAAATGCCATGTCGAAACAGAAAGTAAAAGTATGGAAAGTCACACTTGCATTAATTTCGGTTCATTCATTCCGCATTTTTTTTTATTTTGGATAGAAAGCTTGGCGATTTGAAATGTCAAAGCTTGTTCAAGCATATAATTTTTGTAATCATTTTTCCTAATGATTGGTGATTACGATAACATAAACGATAAAAGTGCATTAACGACTGCTAATGCTAGGTAGATTGTAGATAAGAAACGAGAGATTTGGATTGGATTGTTTTTATCAATTTTTGGGTTTTCATCTTTTCACGAGTGCATAATATGGCAGTATAAGTGGAGGATAAAAGTTTGATTTTCTAAACTTGCAACCAATTTTATAGCTTGTACACTACTGTTGTAGTAAATTGTACTAAAAATATATTTCAAACTGATTTTTTTTTTTTTAAATATGTGCTCACTGCATGTAACATTGTGGTGTAATTCATTTATTTTTGTCTCTGTTCTGCAGATATTCTTTGCATTTCAACTTTCATGACTTTAATGGTGTAAAAAACGAAGAATGCCTTCACACGGGCACGATTTTGGCTTTGGCTGGTCAGCCTACTCGTACTTTTTGACGTTGTATGTGCTATCACTTCACATTTTGGATACAAACACAAGATCATCCCCACATTGGAGGCTTGTTGAGGAAAATGGACGTAACACTATTGTTCCAGATCCAACACCAACAATGTCCATATCAGGTACATTATGTGTAGTCCATATTTACTTTCGAGAGAAGTTGTTAAAACTTATGCATACTCACTTTTGATTGTGTAGGCAATTTCGGACGAAATTCGGGATCTCTTCCCGGGAATAACCCCCCTAGTCTGACATATGGTCAGGGACGATTATCCCACGTATCGAGTGATACACAAAATGAATCCTTGCCATATTCGCGGCTAGATAGGCCGTCGTCTATGTTGATCTCAAACAGTGAAGAGGAAGTTGAGCTTGTACTTCAAATCCTCGCCACTACAGTGATTAATTCTGGTTCATGGATAAAAAATGGAGAGGAGACGTATTGTAAAGGTTGTACGCTTGCCGGTGGCGGTGCAAACAACAATCCAATGCTAATGTCATCTGACTTTGAGAACGTCTCTGGAGGAGGTGGTGGTGGTGTAGGGGTTACCATCGATGATGACAGTCCAGAGGTACTGGATTGTGGTAAGTTGGTCGCAGATTCGAAAAATGTACGTAGTTGGATGCTCAATCTATCCTCCGCGTTTATCGTGAAATCATACCGTCTTGGTGAATAATTTTGAATTTTAGGTAAACCGGCAAATTTCACATACTATGATCAGTTGATTGGGGTGGCAAACCGTCATAATCACCCGCACATTCCGGAGCCTTCAGTCGCAATGGTGTTCCGTAAAAAGGGTAGTAAAAAAGATACTATTGATTTGAATACCCTGGAGAGAAAACTGCGAAAGGCAAAGAAAGAGGTAAGCTTGTAGATTTTTATGGAACTTTTAAACATTTTTTGACTGGCTGTAAAACTGAAACCCTTCAATATAACATCCTGTTTTTACTGTTTAAAGAAACCGAGCTCCGTTCAACTTTATAACCAAATTGGAAACTTTTGGAGAATTAAGGGTCACACATTAAGGGCCATCGAGTGCTTTCGTCGGGCACTAGCAGTGGCTCCTAACAATCCAGAAGTAAGATGTGTATGCATGTTACTTAGATATTTTCAAAAGCCCATCCACGAAAAATTTGCATTCTCTCTAATGGTACTTTTGTCATGATTTATAGGTTTTGCATAACTTGGCTCGCTTATTGCTGACGCTCCAATATTTGGACGATGCGTTGTTTTTAGCTCGACGATCGCTTGAGCTTCAGGCGCCAGACAGAAATGCATGGCAGCAGCATTTCACTTTGGGAGAGATACTCAAAGCATATGGACACCACCAAGAAGCAGTTCTACATTTCAAAGTAAGTGCGACCCTTTCACTCGGTATAACTATATGGAAATAGTTGCAAAAAATGATTACTAACTTTTTTATTTGATCCCTTCTTCTTCAGCACACTTTGGAACTGAGACCCGACCACGCTGCAGCTCAGCAAGCGTTGCGGGAGCTTGAAAATCTCTTGGCCGGAACCGGGCTGCACATTTGCACTCTTCTTATCATCGTTTTCCTAGTACTTGGTGTGTTACTCATGATGTTAAGCAATTTGGATGATAATGAAGCGCAGGATTTATCCAGGCCACCTCCGCGTCATTTCAGTCGTGCGCTGGCCATGCGCTCCCTCAAATTAGGTATCTCTCCTAGAGCTCTTCGTGCCAAGAGACTACCATGAATCTCAGAAACATCAGAAATCTGTTCTTCGGTTGTTTCATCATCGTACTACTTCAGCGAAGAACAAAATGTTTCATGTCTTACAATGTGTCCCAACGTAATTTACTTAACATTACTCATTACCAAAGCAAGCAAATGGCGCAGTTTCCTGTGTGTAACAAAACTGCTCGTCAGACAAAAAATTTCAAAAAAATAATTATTAACTATATATGTATCGACATCATGATTGATTATGATCTTTCATGATATTATATAGACTTTTTGTAGAAACGAGAATATCGTAAAAAAAATAATGTTACTGATTTGCGAACAAACAAAAATTTGTTTTTTAATAGATTCTAAAAACTTTAAATGACATAGTCTTTGGTTGTTCATGTCATTGTTGGTCTATTAGTGTGCTTGTCTCTGCCTACACATCTATTATACACTGTAGTGTAGTGTCACGAAGTTTTAAAGCGTCTTTAGTTTGTAAAAGTCTCGGTGCTAGAGTGCACCGATTTATCTTTGTCGTTGTTGGTGTACGCATTTAAACGCAAAATTTATTCGTTGTAGTGCTATTGTTTGTTATGAAAAGGATAACTTTTCCCGGTGTTTCGAAATACGAGTGTTTTTTCGATATTTTGTTTGAGTAAGGATAAGTCTAGTCATATGTGAAATGATTGTTTCATACTGTTCTTATATAATTGTACAACTTGATTGTTGTGATTTGTAAAGCAAAAGTCTATTATTATTACTACTACTACCACCAACTGCTGGCTCTCTTTTTTTGTCAAAGAGAAAAAAAAGTAAAATATAGGTTTTGCAATAACACACAAGTAAAAATGTACACACACAAAAACACAGCAAGGCAAACAAAATACCTTTTTGACCCTCTATCTTGTATGCATACTTTAAATTGATATGTTGAGCCATAAGACATACCTAATATGTGTAACAACCATATATGTGTTAAATTAAATGTAACTTGTTATGTGTAACTTATATAACTCTGATGATAATATAATACATGATCATTATATTACATGATGATAATATATAAAAGAAAACTTGTCAAAAAAGCAGACTGAAAAAAAATGAAAATAAACCCTGTGACTACTCAGACAGCAGAAGTCAATGGAATCAATCTTGTTGGATTTCTAAATTACTATTTTTTATTTCCTGTATAATCACATATATATATATCATCTTTGCTGATTCAATAACAGTAAATACCAGTATACATAATATTATAATTTCCTTAAATATTGCTAAACCATTCTTTCTACCTCTTTTCTCCTTTCTTCCGTGATTTGCGAATACAGACGACAATTAGACATGCTAGCTAGCTAAAAGTATGTATTGAAGTAGGGCTATTTAATCTGATCACTGATTCTAATCATTGTTGATTTTGTTGTTGATAATTATATATTATTTCAGTAATATAATATATTTTTGATGATCGTTTGTTTGTTTGTTTTTACTTAATCTAAAATATTATCATTGGAATGTCTCCAGCAGCAGGTGCGCTAGCTAACCCTACTCATATGATTTTACTTTAAAATCGTATTTATTTCGGTCTTATGTTGTTACGCGGCTTTGTCATTACAGATTCTGGTTAATTGTTTGCAAGCACCGCGTTGCATGTGTACGAAATCAATCACCATTAACTAACGAAACAGAAGCAGATAACTATTATGAATTTTCAACAATCAAAATATTAACAAATATTAGCAATAATGTCAGCATGACTCATATAATGTAATAGCTTAATAGTATATGGTGGTAGTGAGATGAGAACAAATCAGTCCACGATTTGCAAACTATTTTAAAGTAAGTACACGCCTAACACATCACCTCGACATCTTATTCTAAAAATGCAAAGAATGTTAATATTATGGTATGCATAAAAGATTGATGTATTTACACAAAATTATAGAAAAGAAGTTGCTCACACTTAAGGAAGCCAACAACAAAAAAACGCATTAAATATCAGGCGTAGACGTTGGGAAAAAAGTCCGTAAAGAGACTTAATGAGAAGAGTATCCATGTGTAAGATATTTAGCTAAATTACAGCTGCAATTTTGTAATTCTAATACATATTATTTTTGAATATAATCTGATAATTATAGTACTGTGAATGATGATGGAATAATATATGCACCAATGCACAAAACATGGTCTGTCGAAAAGTAGTTTTTTTTAGAACTGAACCCATCCAGAGTTACTCGAACTTGGAGGATTCGGATTTGAAGGAGCTGCTGCGGGTTTAGGAGCGTGAGTAGGAGAACTTGTCGGAGTAGCTTCACGAGATACACCAAGACCTCCGGGAGGAGGTGGAAGCTTAGCGCCACCCGGTGGAGGAGGTAGAATTCCTCCAGTAGTGCTTTTTGGCTTTGACCTACTTGATCCTTCAGACCCATCCTTTTTCTACGAGCACAATAAAAAGACAATTATAAATTATATATTTTTAACCTAACGGAAATAAGCCCAACATAAATCATGAGCGAATGGCGTACAGTGATTTTCATGTTGATTTTTATTGTCTCGCCCTCTTTGAATCCCAGATCTAAAGCAGGTTTAGGAGCATCCTGTTCTTGTGCAATTTCCTGTTCCTTCTTCACACGTTTGAAATGGTCTTGTAAAGACACTTGTAAATCAAATGCTTGACTCCTGTCTGCAAACCCACACCCGATGAAAGCACTCCTTCCAGCTGCAGAGAAAGAATGAAAGGATTAATTCTACAATATGCCACTCTCTGGTTCATCAAAGTTGTCGCACCATATACACAGCAACATTTACATATTATTCTAGCTTGCTAAATGCTAACCATTGTCATCATGAATCCGTAAAACAAAATATCTTGAAGAGTCCGAAACGGGCTCAATTGCAACACCAGGATATTCTTCAATTGGAGCCTGTGCAAACAATGCCCCTGACATTTTGTCCTCCAACTTGATTATAACCTTATTTCCCTTGTGAACAAGGCGTAGCCTCCCAGTCCAATCTGGATTTTCCAAATTCCACTCATTTGCCCTAAAGTAGACGAGACAATAATTAAATCGATATTCACTTGTAATTTTATCGCAAAAAACAAACAAAGAGCTTAAATGTTTATAGTTAAAAAATACCTGTAGCCTCTGTTAGTCGTTCTTGGTGGAATTTTGTACACAAACACCTCAGGCATCACCAAAATTATACTTTCGTACTCCTCCATGTTGTCGCTAATAACAAGAAATTGATTGACCACTGAACACTAACTGTGACCAACTTTTTTAATACTTTCCTTCCAAAAAAACACCAAACCAGCACAATAAAATCGTTTTGTCCGTATGAATGCGTGTTCACGCACAAATAATCACAGAGGAATGCGGGGAAGAGCGTTTGCTTTCTCTCTGTCCCAAAAACAGTAATACCACACAACCACCAACACCAAATGATCAAAACCAATACACTACGTACCAAATACTTCAGCTGTTTGGGAGGAGATCTCGGTACATGCTATGGTGTTACTTATCACACAGGATGAAGATGACTCGGACTCGATGACACTACTCATAAATTGAATGAAAGAAAATGCAATTTGGTAGCATGCAACTCTTTCTGTTCTTTTTTCTATTCCAAAATTCAAAGTTTATACTAGCTGCTGCACAGCTATAAAATAATAAAAATAGCAACAACACTTCAACAGTCAGGCAGGGAAGGAAAGGTAGAAGAGTGTTGCAAAAACTTTCTCCGTTGCTTTGCTAATATTCTGCTGCCTCCTTCTCATTCGCTTTATTGGATAGCTAGGTAGACTAGTAGTGGAGGAGGAGTGTATCCGTGTAGTACGTAAACTTCACAACAGACAGAACTGACATAAACTCATTAAAAGTGTTCATGTTCTATGTTTCTAGCTTTCGAAAACACCTATCAAATGAACTACTTCATTCAACAATCAAATGAACACGACACAGAAATCTAATCTTTAGTTTTGCAAAATGCATTGTTTGTGCAAGCATCTCTATGCATGCATGCATGAACACTAGTACTCTCACAATTACACGTATAATAATACTCGGTCGGTAGATATGTACGTAGATTTTTTATTTAAAAAATTTCATATAGTGGTAGCTGTACCACTGCTGCTGCTAGCAAAAAAAATCTGATGATGTGGTAGTGGTGGTGGTGCGGCGCTGTTACTGCTGCTCTAGTAAAAAGCTCAGAGTTAAGAGTCTATTTGTACTACAATGCAAAAGGTGAGATAACCAATTTGTGGGGCTAATTTGTACACAATATTTTTTGGATTAGGACAGTACAAAATACGCTACTGCTATGCTTTCAGCCCTTTCTCATGATTCATGATATGAATATGATCATGTTAGAAGTTATGCTATACGGATGAACGAATAAACTTATCTCACTCAACAGCAACTAGTAGAACTCAGCACAATCACGAATATGTATTGCTTTAGAATAAAACGTTTTCTAGCACTGAAATTACCAGTTTCAATAAAATTCAATTCAAAGCTAAACAGAGAAACTTGTTAGCAGTGAAATAGCAGTTTATAACGCGACAAAAATAATGATGATGAGTACAAATGCAAACGATTCAAATTTTCATCCTTCCCTTCCTTTTAGCATTTCATGTTTCGTTATGTTTTTTAGTGAAGGTTTACCATTTTCTTTAAGAGGGGCTTTTGCAACTTGCAACTTGGTTTATGATGATGATGATGAACAATACCATAAAGGTTTTATGAGTCTTTGTCCAATAAAAAATAAAATTGCATTCTCTTGTAACCTGCCCTTCTCATCGTCCTCGTCTCCAATTCTCTCTCGTTGCGTATATTATGCAATGCAATATGCACAGTATTATACACTTGACTCAAGTGTCTGATATATAGTATTTAATATGAAGATTGCCTATGTACGAATGTATGCATAATTTTATTTAAAAAATCTTCCAGGATTTGGATTTCAAATCAAGGAATTGCTAACATAGATAGTTTTAGGCTTTTCGGTTGTAGAATGAATCCGAAAACTCTTAATATGTACCTAATACAACTACGGAAAAGTAAATGAGGTTATGTATGATAGTCACGGGTGGTGACACGGTGGAGTGGAACCTATCTTTTAGAAAGTCATTCACCACACAATATTTAAAACTGTCGTTTTCACGGTTTCATGTATGACATTTTTTAAAACAACGATATATGTACCTGTTTCTGACTCCGATCGTTTCATACATAGTTTGTCAGGAACAAACTAACTGAGTCTAAAAAAATTTGCATTGAAAAATTAGGGTATAGAAGATGAATGGTGCACCACATCGGACTAACCTGCTAGTGTTAAAGCTTTTACTACAACACTTTTAAGGAGTTAGTGACACCTACAAAATTCTGCTGACAGCTGAACTTGCGGATTTTTGTCATGTCATATTTTTTAACATTTTGTTAGACTCGAGGTTCTATTTGAATTCATTTACACTTATCTTCTCCTGAGAATTTACAAGTACGTGGGTATTTTCATAAAGAGTTAGTTGATTTTAATTTTGAATATCTATGGGATTTAATGTCATACGTAAGTGATTAGAACATCAAAAGATGCAGCGTTTCACGCTCTTTCCGACGGTATGCAGATGATTCTCACACCCATTCAAGCTTGAGATTGATTGCAATGTAAAATGGACATAATATTT
>JAHZMZ010003675.1:0-18398 GCA_027743805.1 Lepidocyrtoides sp. E14 | reverse complement strand
TGAGAGTGAGCTTGTGGCAGACATAATCCCCCGTTTGTGCAGTAGTCTTCGTTGCATTGAACGGGGACGCATTCTTCCCTGGATTGAGCACCGGGTTTGATGGTGGTGTATTCTGGAGCGCATTCATTGCAACGAGTTAGTCCTTCACGAGACTGATAGAAGCCAGAGGGACATGGAGCACAAGGAGCAAGACCAGTTGGGGAGTAGGTTCCAGGTTGACATTTGGTGCGACAGTTTTCAGGTCCTGGAGCGGCTGGTTGGTAAGTGAATGTTTTTGGTGGGCAAGCGGTGCATTCTTTGAACCCATCTGCAGGAGGAGCTCCAGTGTAGCTGTTACGAGGGCATTCTAGGCAAGGAACGAGACCGGTGGGAGAGTATGTTCCAAAGCCACAAACGGGAACGCATTCATCAATATTTTTGGAGCCAGTTTCACGAGTAAATGTTCCTGGAGGGCACTTTGCACACGCTCCTTGTCTAGGTCTGCTTTGGTAGAATCCTCTAGGACATGAAACACACTCTCGTTCTCCTTCGGCCGCGAAAGAGCCGGCGGGACAATGGAGACATCTTGGGACAGTTGAAGTTTCAGTATTTAAAACTTCTCCTGTTCCACAAGTGAAACCACGTCCAATTTTGGAAGTAAGGGCTCTAAGAGGTGGACATTGGTTGGCAACAGAGGAAACGTTGAGTAGTGGTTCTAAGACTGCTGAAGCGTATGGGACGGATAGGTCAAAAATGAGATTCAATGTGGAACCGCAAAGATCGTACAACTGCGTTTGTTTTACTGTAGGAGTTACTTCCAATACGTATGTAAATTGAACGACATTTTCATCGAGAAGTACGGCTTTGGCATCGACAAATGAAACATTCATGTTTACGTTGACAGCGGAACAACGTTGAGATAAAATACTGTTGAGGTTTTGTTGTGGGAGTTTCAAAAAGTCTTGGTACTGAGGTAGACAACTTGCTGGTACTGCTCCGTTAGCCCTGTATTTGATGACATGCAGTGAGGGAGCTACGGAGTGGCCGACCCTCATCAGCGCATGTAAAGGTGACATTTTCTTGGAAACCGATAAGAATTTCATCGGGGTCCGGTCTATTGACTGTGAGGCCTTCTCCTGGTTCATCTTGTAGTGGGACACATTTAGCGGCTGAAGGAATAATTTAATTTAATAATAATAATATTTTGTCTTTATCATTTATCATCACCATCCATAAACAGTGTTTTTTTTACTCTTTAGCTAAATAGTATAAATACTTACGTTGACATTGCGGCACAGTTCCGTTCCATGATCCAGTTGAAGTGCAAGTGAGTCCATAGTTTCCAGCAATCACAAAGCCAAAGTTGCATTGGAAAGAGACAGAGTCTCCAAAATGATGCTTATCCTTGGTAGACAAAAGCTGTCCATTATCTGGGGCAACCAGAGACGGACACATTTTAGGAACGCATGTTTTGTTGATCCTATAGGTATCACCATCACTCAAGCCAGTTTCGCTAGACTCAATGAAAAATCCTGCAGTTCCGTTATCCGAGTAAAGCTCGTATCCAACATTGCAACCGCATGAAAATGAGCCCGGGCTATTGACACACTTTTGATGACATCCTCCGTTGCCCACAGCACACTCATTATCATCCATACATTCCATTCGTGTGCATCCCATCAATTCAAGTTGCAAACAAGGAGCGTGTACAAAATCTTGAATAATTAGTCTCACATAACGAGCCTCAATGGGAACGGGAAAGTTTAACACGGACAGAGTTGGTTCCAGAATTCTAAACTCTACTGAAGATCCATCAGGGTTTGTGTAATCTTTGAAGACATCCGTAAGGTCATCAGTATACTACAAGCAGGAAATGTTTAAGGTACCGATCATTATTATTATTTTTTATTTTCATTATTTTTTATCTACGTCTGAGTGAATACAAATTTGTTTTGCAAAGGATGGGTGAGCAGCACAATTATGTATTACCTGAACTCGAATGCCAGATGCATAAGCTACTCCTTGCTCTGGTCTTGAAACACCTTGCGTTCTAAATCCTCTGACAACTGTGGGAGCCTTCAAATCAACGAGAACCCAATTGTTACCCTTGTTAAAGTTGGTGCCACACCATCCAAACTCTGTTGAGGTAGTCAATCTAACAAGTTCCTTGGGAAATTCTTCAGCAGCAGATGAGACGGTAATAGCGCTGTCTGGAACAGAGCCAGAGCTAAGACCAAGATCTCCCACATTTCTACATTCCAGTGATGGCGAAAATCCCTTGAGACATTTACAGTAGAAACTTCCAGGGACATTTGTACATTCAGTTGAAGCAAGGTCACATTGTGAGTTGGCACATTCATCAATATCCTCACAGACGGGCAAGTCTTCAAAAATTTGGTCTGGTCCGCATTTTACAACGCTATTTCCAAGCAGTCTGTATCCCTTTTGGCATTGTATCCTAGCCTCATCATCAAAAAAGTACTCACGGTCACCTTCGACCACAAACCCGTTTTTCACCTTTGGTATTTGATGACATTGCTTCCCTTTAATCATGAATAATATAATATTATGTGTTTAATTATTGTCATCAAAAGTACCAAAACTTTATCATCTTAATCTTTCATTAGTGAAAGTAAATTTTTTTCTTCTTTTTACTTGAACAAGTTGGAACTTCGCCGGACCAGGTTCCATTACTCATACAAAGTAGAGTTGGTGGTCCACTTCTTATATATCCTGGATCACAGTCAAACCTAACAATGGTTCCATAACTCCTTCCACCTCCGCTCAAAATGTTTTGTTTGGCATTGGGTGTTTCCGGAAGGGGTGGGCATTGAGAAGCTGCAATCAAATATAATTTTAATATAATTTACTACTATGAACCGTTTTTTTTTTAAATCCACACGTGCGTTTTGTTTGGCAAAGAAAAAAATTCTAAACATGTACTAATCAGAAAGAAAAAAAATACCATTTTTATCTCAACAGATCAAGAATGGAGAATGTGAGCTTCCATAAATATAAAGTATGGCTATTATTATTGCGTAAAGTTAAAGTTCACGGTTAATGCCGTGGCTTTTCAGGCATGACTCTGCATTTGTGAGGAAGGAAGGCCCACGAATATTATTATATCATCATGATTCCTGATTGATGTACATACATAGTAGTAGTACATGTATGCAAAAGGCAAAAGAACGATAATATGAAAGATGATGATGATTCCTTCTACTACTGCTGGCAGTTGGCAGATCATTTTACACATGAAACTTTTTTTTAAAGTTTTCTTTCAAAAATTTAAAGTTTTGCATGCACTAGTGCACTTCTCTCTCTCTCTCTCTTTCTGTCTGTCTATTTTTCTCTTATCTAATATAAAAACTAAATTTTAAGGGAAAAAAATGGGAAAAAGCATCTGCCATAATATTTTTATTAAACCTATTTATTATGCATTTTCCTCAGTTCCGTTTTTGGTACAGAAAAGAATACATTTTGTATGCAAAAGGCAAAAGAACGATAATATGAAAGATGATGATGATTCCTTCTACTACTGCTGGCAGTTGGCAGATCATTTTACACACATGAAACTTTTTTTTAAAGTTCTCTTTCAAAAATTTAAAGTTTTGCATGCACCAGTGCACTTCTCTCTCTCTCTCTCTTTCTTTCTGTCTGTCTATTTTTCTCTTATCTATTATAAAAACTAAATTTTAAGAAAAAAAATGGGAAAAAGCATCTGCCATAATATTTTTATTAAACCTATTTATTATGCATTTTCCTCAGTTCCGTTTTTGGTACAGAAAAGAATACATTTTGTATTATACAAGTCGTAATCTTATTGTTGTTATTGTTTATTATGTACTCAATCCAAAAATGATACACATGTAAAGTTGCATCATGTCTTGTCTATGTTACATGCGTATTACCTATGTACTATTCTCTGTTTTATTCTTAATCTGTATATCATGAAAATGATCAAAATTCGTGAAACTTGGCTCAAAATCACTTCTGCATTCTGCTTAACACACAGCTATTTTGAGATAATAATTTATTTACTACTTTGTTGCATGTTTCTTTTTTCATACCATCATCATTATCATCATTCTTCATTTTCGTGCTTTACCCGATTGGGGTTTGATATTTTTTTTTTCTTGCTGTGCATGATATTGCATCATCAAAATCATCCCCCACACACATATCAACATCGGCATCATCATAATTTGATGATGACACAATAAAACTGACAAAATTCCACGATAAAAAAAAACACAACGACAAAGCGTGTGGGTAATGTATGCGCACGTCTGAAATGTGCAAGTTTATCCATAAAATACTACCCATCATACCTATGCATGACTTTCTCGAGTAATAGTAAAAACTTTACAGCATCTTTTCTGTACTTACCAAGACAAAGAGGCAGTTTCTCCCACTTGCCAGAGGCCAAACAAGTGATGACTTCAGTAGCTTTTGCTGATGGGAATGCAAAGCCTGCGTAGCATTGATAAGTAGCTGTGCCAAGGTAAGTGACATTTGTTGACCCGATGGCAAAACCGTTGGAAATTTGGGGAACCGGTCCACAGTACACCTCTGCCAAAAATAAAAACCAGAAAGATAGGGTTATATTACTTTTACGTGATCAAGATGAATTGGGATAATCAAGTGGGTATTACTATTATTATTGTTCATATGCAAAACGCAGAGGTATATTTTCTTTGAGCTTGCTAGCTATAACATGTTAAATTGTCATACGCATAAATGACCATTCATTTGTGACGATGACGGTGTATTTTAATAATAAATAACAATGGACATTGGACACTACATTTACTACGGCATGGAATACAAATATAATGCCGATGAAAGGGTGAAGTTTACATTAATTACAATGGGTGCCAGCCAAGCCCATTTTGAAACAGCCAAACTCATGCCGTGTATTTTATTTTGCAACGCATCCAAAAGTAGACAATGGGCAATTGAAATGAAAACAAAAAGGTAAATGTACCTGAATAATAATAAAGAGTAATTAGCAATAGTTTTGTTAATATAGTCGTACCTTGACAGTCAGGAATATAATCCACAGACCATTGTCCTCCTGGTTGGCACTCGGTGATAATCTTTTGTTGGCCTGTGGCAAATTCTTGCCCCGTTGGACATGTGAATGTAACCAGAGTTCCAAAGGCAATATCACGGCTACTAGCCAAAGCACCTTTTCCGGGTCGCAAGACGGGACAATCTGTGCAAAAAAAAAAAATTATTCATGCATAACATGTATCTCTAAATTTAACCTCTCACAGTATAGGTACTCGTTAATCATTAAAAAAAAGTTTGTCATTTTTCAAATCTTACCGGCAGAGAAAACGGCACGGAATCCATTTTTGGTTCGCAGAGAGTCCGTTACAAAACGAACAGTCATTTCCCCAGACTCAGCAGTCAAGGTAAGTTTTGGTAGAGTTCGTCCACTAAAGCCATTGCCAGAATGAAGTCGCAAACTATCTGTGGTTGGGCCATCATGAACCTGCCAAAAACGGATATAATATTATATATAATCCAATTATTATAGAATTGGCTACTATTAATAGAGAATACAAAGCAGATACATTAAACAATTGGCTAAAAAATGTAAAATTTGCTCCAGGTTTGCCAGTTTTGTACGTTTTATGAATGCATTATTACAAAAGTCATTTAGGTATGCAAATAATTGAGATAACATTACATATTACTGTACTTTCACGCACAACTTTTGAATGTGTTCACAAAACAAAACTGTGAATATGAGCTGAACAAATTGCTTTGCTGTGTATTTACAACGGTTTAAAACCCTGTAAAAAATTACTCAAAATATTATTTAATGCATAGTAATTTAGGCACGCACACACACACACACACCGCAAAGACTTTCAATCCTCATGCAGCGAAAAAAAAATTAAATCTTTCACCAATTCAACATTTTATTTCCTTCTACTTGCGGTATCGAAATCCTAAATTGCCAAAGACAAAACCTAAAGTTTACACAAAAAATTCTCACCTTGAAATATTTGAAACAGCCCTTTCGTTGCAATTTTAATGACAAGCCCATTAAAAAACTACCTTCCTACATTATTTTACGAGTATGATGCTCTAGATTTTTTTTAGATCACTTGCCATTTAAAAATTTTATGGACTCAAAAGTCATAGAGTCAAAAAGTCATGACATGCCGCTGAAATGTATATTATCTATCATACTTTTCCTTTCATTCCATTTTCCTTTTAAACCAACATAGAAAGTCTAATTAGTCAGCGTAGCATTATTAGTGCAAATGAAACCACCCGGCATCATCCATATTATATTTTGTATTATTTATTTTCAATTTTCCAAAAAGGAAAAAAAAGTTTATTTCTCTTTTGCACTTATCTTCAAACATTTTTTTGATTTGTTTTACATCATCATCATGACGTGAATCCCGTTTGTAATAATACGTTTCTTTCATTCAGTCATTCAGGTTAAAGAAACAGAAATTCAATGGTAGTGGTCATCAAGGAATTGGTATTTGTGTTAAAGGAAATGTTGTATTTCTGGTGTAGTAAAAGAATAGATATACAAGATTGATACAGTAATATGAGTATCAGTTTTTTTTTTCAACATCTCATCCACATGGAGAGAGTCCAACCGACCGACCAAATATGCAATACCTACATACACACAATAATATGTAATCCCTGTTTTGTATAGCATTTGTATCTCTGCAAAAACGAATTCTTAAAAAAAAAAAAATTCTTAAGTGTGTGTGCAAAACTCATCCGTTAAGAACACCAAGTATATATGCACGTATGTATTCCTTCCGTGGAAAATCAGCAAGCATAATTCTGCGTTTGTTGTTTAAAAAAATCAAAGCAGCTCATCGCATCTTATTTTTTTCATTATTTTAGCGTGAGCAACAATAGCAGCAGAAGCAGCAGCAGCAACTGTATGTACGCCTGTGCATTTAACACATCAACCTAGGCCAAGAGGGACATTGAACTTGGCTTTGGCCAGTTAGGAAAATGGCCATATAATAATAATAACATCAACAAACAGTACTACGGAGGAGATGCATGCGCTTAATATATTAAAACTGTCGATTATTATAAGTTAGGCATCCATATAATCTTCTTCTTCTTTTTTAGAAACTTGTACGGATGTATTTTTACCTACCTCCATCTGTCTAAAACCATGATAGTGAAAGATACCTATTCGTTTTACAAGGGTAATAAAAATGTCCAAGTGTATGATTTTTAAAAGAATTATTAAAATCAAAAGTACACAATGACTATGTCGGTTTGTAAATACAGCAGTGGTGAGTATAGCAGGATTGTTATTGAGACTGTATTAATAATCCTCTGAAACTACCCGCAGAATAAAAGATTATCCTCCTGTTGCTTGTAGCTTGCTTGGAGGCATATTATGCAAACTAGCTTGCGGGATTTCGAGGAACAGCAACAAAAAAATATAATATGTACTCTTTCTCTTGTCGTCGTAAGTACGTAGTACGTACGTCGTCGTGCAACAGTTAAACAATACGGTTGACGATCGAAGCAATGATCATGTAATTTATTCATTTATCATATCCATGTACCATCATCTCAAGCAATAACAATGAAGATTGATATGTCTGTCTTTTTTTTTCATCAGGAGTGACAAAAAAAATATACATCAACTCGTGTACCCGTAAAAAAAGTTACTTCCTCTTCAATTCAACTTTTACCAAAATTTTAACTCTTCCCAAATAGCACACAAAAAATATTATATTTATTGTCTACCTCGCTTGTGAATGATTCAGTAATGAACTAAAATGTAACAGCAAACTTGATTTCATTAGCATAGGTATTGCATTTTTTTGTAAATAATGTATTATACTCTTATTTTACTTGCAAATAACGTTAAAATTTGTTTGCATTTATTAGCAAGGTTAAAATTCGTTACCCCAATTGCAATTGACAATCCGCTTTCCACTAACCTGACCAAGCGCATCTTGAATGCAATTAGTGCATTTTTTTGAAGAGTTTGCCATTAGAAATATATAACACAATTGTGTCAAAATCGTCTTGTTAGGCAATATTTTTAACAAGCGTGCAAACTTCTCTTTGCACTTTAATCCCAACACACACATGTCCTTTTGGGTCTGTGTGAGAATCTTCTTTCTTTCTACCTATTACTGTGTGACTCGTGATCTATATTATGGGTTACTATACATTTATACTAATATTTCGCCATCTTAAATATAAAATCTAAGGTAAGGGTCACAAACTCTAATTGAATGGCAGAGTGTGTATTATTGCGTTATTTTTTTTCATCAATTCTAGTACAAAGCCCTTAAACACGCGACAATTGGTTTCCTTCGTAGGTGGTGATGGTGGTGGTGATGAGTGGGACTCTATATTTGCAATCAAAGCTTTTTTTATATCTCATCATAAAGTACCTGTGTGGTACATGCACACTTGAACAATAAAAATGAAAAGTAAGTGTGCTATCCATAAAGGCACGTATATATGTATGTATAAAAATTGTCATGCATAAAATCGTATGTTATAAAAATAATCTCCTTTCTTGATGAACGATACATAATGCAATCCATAGCTGCAATAATGCAATTACAATGCAAAGGCTCATTTGGCTCATTATTATTACTACTACTAAAAAAATGTGCGAGAAACATAATACATACTTTGCAGTTGGATGCAGCAGGCAGTATATAAACACATACAACAACACAATATTTTTGTTTCATGGGAAAATAACCAATGTACCGACGATGATGATGATGATGATGCATGCACCGTGTTCATTCGTCCTTACAACAAGTCAAAGGGCTCAATAATAATAAAAATAATATGATTAGCGTATAGTTACAGTCTGCGTGTCTCGCGTGGAGGTTGATGTTGCTGTTGATGATAGTACATAATAGTGGCACTGTAAACTACTAACCTAGGAAAAATCCTACGCAAAATTAATACTTGCAGTGGCTTTTTTTACTACCATCATCATTTTCTCCTTTGACTCTTATAATTATGTTGGGTGATGATAATGCCTTAATATGTAGAGTTCAATACATTGAACTCCTTTGGTAAGATACACACTATTACTACTACGGTTTAGGTGGTTCAATTAGTATGATGGATGTAATAAAAATGTAATTAGCAAACCTGCCTTTTAAATTAGGCATACATAACCTGACTTAATTACACTTAATATGTGCATTATTATAAAAACACAGTTTTAAAATGAGAAAATATGGATTTTTATGCTACAACATAACCAAGGAAGAAAAACCGATATGATAGGACCATTATATTGATCTTGCAGGAAATGGGATGATGCCGTGATTGAAATAAATTCATTACTACTATAAGGATAATGATTTGATATAAAAGACAATGCGATGACATCGCAAGGTAGTAGTAGTTTTTACGTAATTTTCTCAAGAACAGGGTTGCAATAATTATTAATGTTTTTACAACGAAACCTTCATCATGTGGTAAAAAAGAAAGCATGCATTTTTAAATGAATCGTAATTAGGTATTTTTTAAAAGTTAAATACCGAAATTTTGCAAAGAGTTATTTTTTTGTCGCTTTTTTCGTAAAGTTGGAAAACATGTCTCAATAAACACATTCATCTTGAAAGTTGCAATGAGTGTTGCGACGTGCTCTAATAGTAAATTTTCAACAAGAATTTGTTGAAAGGAAAGTGATTTTTCTTAAAAAGAATAATAAATAAATCACAAAATAATAATACCGCGATGAGAGAAGCCTCATATATATAATGCAATAAGGGTTTACTCAATCACATTATTACTGGTTGAATGAAACAATGACAATAATTATGGTGCTGCTACTGCCACCACCACCACAAGAATGGCTGAAAATGACACTATATAGAGAAAAATGCCTGCGTGGAAAGAAAATGGGCTAATAAATAACAAGTGAATAATGCAACAAGACTCTCATTGAAATTCAATATGTGTGTTGCACGTTACATGCAACCAATGACGGCAGTAACACTTGATATTGTGGCACTTTGTAAAAATGCAAATTTTCTTTTGTAAAACATGAATCAAGTAAATGATAAATTGGTTGAAAATTAAGTTCCCACTTATTTTGCAAAACTTAACTGTTAGTACTACAGTACATACTACAACTACAACACTCAGTGTCATTATCATGACATCATGATGACTGCAAAAAAAAAAGACCAAAAATTTGGGTGAGATGATGATGATGCTGGGTGAAAATACTTTTTGTGACTCTCTTCAGTCAAATCAACAATCCTTCTTCATGTGTGTGAGATGAATAAGAAACACTAGGAAATAATAATGATTTTGAAAATAACATCAAGATAAATTTTGTTTGGCTTACCTGAACAAAATCTCCATCATCCAAGTCGAAATGAGTGAAACGAAGAGACAATGGGCCACCCTTGGGTCGTTTAATCAAGTAAGTACATTCTTGATTGGATGGATACTGTGCGAGACCAAAGGCAGGTGAAGAAATTGACCCATTTGCTACAGTCAACACTTGCTCACATCCTAAAAAAACAATAAGTGAAAATGTTTATCATATTATCCATTCATAAACAAAAATACATTCTTGTTATTGTAGCTTTTTTTGCATTCAACTGCCTACTCTGACTGAGCCCAAAAATTACTTTATCATTTTTCATTCTCACTGGACTTGCACTGCTAGACTCAATCAAGCAACAATCACAAAAAACTATCTAGGGCATTAAAATCAAAAGTTGCAATTATTTTCCTGCATGACTTTTCGTGTCTCTTTATAAAAGATTCTCTCTGATTTGCTCTCAAGTTCAATCATAAAAACACTCTCAATCCTCAACAATTTACACTTTTACACGCTCCTTCACTCAACAAAACGGAAACATTTATTCTGCAATTTGCCATGTCATCATTGTCATCATCACCACCACCATCATTTTTCTTGACTCAACTCCCTTTTCTTTATCTCCCTGCTAATATGAGATGATGATGGAAAATGAAACGAGAACAGGTAAAATGAGAGCGGAGGTAGATTTATATACACTCTTTCACAGTTGCTGCATTTCATTACAGTTATATTATGATGATGATATACTCTAATGTGGAATACACATCCCTACGCAATTACTGTATTTTACATCATATTAGCAACTGTACGTATGTATATCTAAATCATCCCATTAAAACTCTTCGCGGTGGCTTATGGCTGCTTCATTTTCAAAGAAGAAAAAACAAACTTGCATTGTATTTTTCTTTAATTTTCTCTTTGCAAAAAAGTTGACGCAAAGACACTTGCTTGTAACTTATTACTATTGCACTGTCCTCTACTAATTGTACTTTTCTCCTTTTGAAGCGAGTTTTTTTTATTATATTATTATTATTTCCCTCAGTTCTTTAGTACTAATAAAAATGCAGAATGTATTGTAGAGAAAAAAAAATTTACGAGCCTGCCAATGAATTAAGGAAATTCTTATTGAACGCTGAGCAGTTTTATGATATGGCTGGGACTGCCTCTCGATTAAATACCTGCTGTGCGGTAGTAGTGCTCAATGGGAACTTCATTGACGCTATAAAATGCGTATCTTATTAGTAGTAGGTACTTGTATACGTTTTGAAAACTACTCACAAAATAAGAGCATCGATCTACCATATGTACAACTTGTGTTTTCTTTGATAAAATGTACCGACATCTCGGTTAAATGACATTAATTGTTTTAAAGGAAAAGTGCGTAAAACGCGTTTAATACAATAAACATGTCGTACGACATATATTATGCATCTTTTTAAATTGAGAAAAATCACGCATCCTCATCATAATAATAATCATTTTCGTGATAAGTTAAGGATGACAATAATAAAAAACAATAATAACATCATTCAAAAATTTACGCAAAAGTTGTTTATCCAATGCTTGCTCATTTGCATCCTCCTGTCTATTTTGATGAGTTTAGTACGTAGATACATAGATACGTTTGCTTATTTTTTATTCAATCCAATTTATCACACACATACTACTCTTCGTCAGAAAGAAAGGGAATTGATGTTATCGCAAAAGCTTCTCAAGAAAAAAAAGAGCTTGTTACAACAAATACTTTTATGCTAAATAGAATACATTCTAATATGCTAATAACTCTACTGATTACCACTAAAGCGTGCTTCGTGTACTGTTACAAACTAAAACTCTTGTCACTTTTCATTGACTTAGCCTGGTTTTCTGATTTATGGCCTTTCTACTTGATTTTGAGCAAAAATCCATGGGCGAGGCATTTATTTGTCAGATTTTTTTTATTTGGCATGTCGTGCTATAATATGCAAACTATTTGTTCTCTGACATTTTTACAAGTTTACACATGACATTGAAACGACTTTACGCATAAAAGGGGCAGATTATAGGACGGTGAAATATTGGCAAACTTTATGTTTATATCATTTCCATACCTTGATAATACTTTAGTTGAAAGCCAGGAGTACCACCGTTTCCAGATGTGGTCAAGTACAAATACAGCTTGCTTCCGGTGCTGGTAATATAACGAGGATTTTCTGAAGCCGGTCCTGTCAATAAAGCCAGTTTGGGTGCGGATGGACTGTCACCGTCGCGAATAAGCAAGTTATCTCTGGGCGAGACGAGACCAAAATCTTCAACCTAGTTTAAATAAAATTATCATAATTGAAACATTATTATCATTATTTGGTAGAGCAAAGTCTTAATCAAAAAGTCATCATCATTATTCAGTTATAGTCAAGTTGTACCTTCAAAGTGATAAGCTTTCCTGCAGGTGCATTAATGACGTATACACATTCCAAACCTCCAGGATAAGTATTGGGATATCCTGGGGAAGTTAAAACTTGTGAGTGACTGGTTGCCCGAAGGGAGCCTCCGCATGATTGAGGTTCAGTTTTCCAAGTTGCGCTGAAAAAAATAAATTGATTGGTAAAATGCTTTATACCTACCCACGCATATTTTTGTAATGTTTGCATAACCATTTAACCACAAGTTAAGTAGGTACTCAATGACATTATAGTCAACTCATTACTCTCTCTCTGTGTGACACGGCAGAACTATATATACCTATAGGTGTACCCTTTTATCACAATTATTGCTCACCATTAATTTTTTTGCTAAAAATACGCATTTTTTTCACCAAAAAAGTGTTTTTAGTACAGCAAGGGTGGTAAGATGAAATAGAGGTTTATTATAACGTTTGGGTGTCGAGTAAAAAGACTTTATTAGGCCACAAGTGCCTTTCAGTATTTTTTTTTTCATGTGATTAGGAAAAGGGCTGCTTTTTTTTAATACACGCTACTGCTGCATACACAATTATTGAGCTCATCGTGCATATTGCCACTAGTCAAAGGTTTACCTATACGTACGGATGGTCACGAAAACGATTATTTGAAACCGGATTGTGTAATAATCATGTCCATCTTGTATATAAAAAAGGGGGTATATGTGCTCATGCATGTACTAGAATCATTTTTGGTAAAATTCCTCCACTAAAAAAACATGAAATACATTTTCATTCTACTATACCTACATTTCGAACGTACGTACGTAAGAAACGAACCAACATTTTTTTCTTGTGAAAAAAAATCTTTTAAATGATTTTGTGACTGGTTTGCACTTCAATTCTACTTTTTCGTGAGTTGTGCTTTTGTGCATGTAGGTACATTACACATAATAAACTGTGTTGAAGAAAATGATCACTGAATCAATGCATTTCTTTCACACAGAGTCTACATAAAAGTAGTAAACTTTTTTCTAAACAGAAAGATTCATCTAGCAAAAGCAAACTTTTTTGTTTATGAAATGCAGTGCCAAGGGCAAATCTATACGATCGTCAATTAAAAAGAAAAGAATAATACGGAAAAGGAGGTCAATATAATAGTAGTGTTTGTTGTTGACTGAATTCATTTTTTTTCTCCAACTTGAAGAAACCAATTGGTTTTTTGGGTAAATAAAATTTGCAAAAAAACACACCATTTGGTGGTGGTGGTGAAAAGGGAAGGATTGCAAATTCATTTCGTATTTTTGGATATCATCCAAAATTCATGTTTGAAAAACCCATTCGTTATCATTTTGGTCAATCACAAGTTTCATAGCTTGTAATTATTGTCATGTTGGGTATGCATTTACTTCAATTTACCGATATGTAGATATTATTAGGTATTAAGCAAACAATGCAACATTTCAAAGAAAGCGATGGTTATGTTGAGCATGGTAGAATTCAACAATGGCATTTCAAGCTAGTTTTACTTGTACTTACCGAAATCCCTTCTTTTCAACGGAAGCGTCTGATCTGAATTTAACAATCATAAAGTTTGAGGCGGATGTGAAGACGGCACTAGAGTTCAGTCGGCCTGAAATGGTGGCAATGCTCACTGCTGCCGCCTCCGTACGAGCTCCACCCAAAACTTGGACCGTGTCAAAACCCTTCTCCGTTTCAAACTCAGAGAACTGTGAAATTGCAATAAAGGCTTTCATTATTGTCTCTAGCTTTAAACACCGATTCATGCTACTTTGAAAATGCTTTGATTACCAAATTTGAACATGTAAATTTTTTTTTATATAAAAGCATAATAGAATAATATGATGATCTACTTCCAAGTAGCAGCTCAATTGGTTAAACACCATATTTAGATTGGTGTAGGTAGACGGATTAAAAAAGTAGGTAGGCTTTACACTTGGCTGACGTTGTATACAACAAAAAAAATATTTGGCTATTTGCGTCAAACGTTTATACATCTTTTTCAAATACTACTCATCATCATTCAAAAGAGATGTTTGAAATCTTAAAAAGCCAGAGTTTTTTATAACACATTATTTGAGTAGGACTTTAATAATTTACAATAGATTTATTTGAAATTGGCTTTATTGGCTATAGCTGCTTATTATGCATCATCATCATCATCATATTGAGTGAATGTGGAATGATTATTCTATTCTACATTATTATTATTGCAAAGTCATTCAATTACTATTATAGAAATATTCATTTCTTAGAAGTCAAAGTAATTTCAAGGATAATAATAAGATAAGTTTTATCAAAGTTGGTGGATGATATTTTTTTACGTACCTGGAGAACAATGCTATGTCCTTCTGGTGCTTCCAAAGTCCATTTACAATCGGACAGTGATGGATACCTAGATGGGAAACCCGGGCTCTCAACGAAAGCCCCCACAGAGGTCTTGTAAAATCGGCAAATCTCAGGACAGTTGAGTTCATCTGAGCTGTCTCCGCAGTCATCTTGCTTATCGCACAGAAAAGCTTTATTTATGCATTTTCCGTTTGAGCAGAGATGGGCCCCCTTGGGACATGCAGGTGCTCTACAAACAAAAGGCATCAGGTTTTCGCACTTGGTCAGCTCCCATGACTGGAGGGATTTAACAGTGGAACTTCCAGTGGAAGATTGAACACATCTACCCGCTTTGGTGTTTGGCTGTGATTCAGCCCAGAAACCTGTTTTTAAGAAAACATGCAATTTTCAACGTAAAAATATTGATGATGATATGATGGGTAAAAAAATTCAATGCATATTATTTTAACATTTGTTGCATTGTCATTTCCCTATACTCACCTGCATATTGTGAGAGGAGGGAACCACTCGCCGAGTCGAGCGTGTTGGTTCGGAGGTCATCCAGTGTATTAAAGCCAAGCCAAAAATTGGGATCACCGTGAGAAAATCTCTTGGCTAGAGTTAACGTCCAATTGTGACTCGACCATGAGTCTACTTCTACTAATTCACTACCATATCTGCAAGAGAAAATAAAACCCAAAAAATAAAGTTATTATATCGGTAAATAAAAAAATACGTACAAAAAATGATAGACATGTAGATATACATTATATATCGGTTTACTACAAATTCACGTTCTACTACTGCTACTACTACTACTTGTTCTAAAAGCCATAATAACCATCACCACTACTAATATAATATGATGTCAGCACGTAAATCAGCAACTCATCCATATCATCAATTAACTAATTACGACAAGCGCATGACAGCCGCTAATCACTTTTTTGTAAGGCGTATTGTATGCAAGGAAATGAAAGGATGAAAACTGCAAAATCAGTAAGTATAAGCGCATATTAATACACAATGCATAATGCATAAAAAAGGAAGAGAAAGCTTGTGTGTGTGTGTGTGCAACATGACTGCCTCTCTGCTATTAACATTTTTGCACAGTTGCAAATCTTCCATAAAGCTACAGTGACAGTAGCAAACCTATACCGTCCAACCCGTCAATTTAAGAATAGGATAATATTTTGCTAGTTCTCTCTTTTTGTATTGTAGTAACGCGTTATTGCACATTTTACACATAAACTGAAAGTAGAAAAGAAGAAGGATTTCAGGTCATGTCAGAAGAAACATTTTTTTTTCTCTGAAAAGAATCTAGGGAAAATATGACAATGATGATGATGCATTTATATACGCACTTGCATTTTCATAGAAATATGACACCCTTGAAAAATCTTTTTTTTTTTTTTTGATCCACCCTGATTAGCAGTTCAAGTTAATTACATTATTTGTGCATACATGTACTTTTATTAACTTGATGCATTCGTTTCAATCAACTCGACTAGTATAATATCCCTCAATCCAAAAAAAAAATAATAATTCATTCTCGTTTTTTCATGCAAAGTAAATCTTCTGATCAGATTGCTTCTGCAAGTTGTGCATAATAAAATTATACTCACGATTTGTGGTGAAATCATGCCGAAAAATGAACATGAAAGGTAAATTTCTTAGAAGAAACAAAAGCACCTAGTAAACTCAAATCAAGCGTCATAAAAACAAGAACGCTATACAAAAGGCTGGTTTTGGGACTAAACGCAGAGATGCAGAAGCGGTAAGAGTAACAATAGCTATGCATCTCTTTAGAAGAAAATACTTTTTTTTCAAGTGAAAAGATTTATATATTACCCTTGTTGACTTTATTGCATTGTTAGTGGTAGTAGTGATAATGAGTTGAAGCAGCGTTGCGTTCTTTTAAGAGATTTTTTTATAAAAAAATATTCAAAATGCAATAATATATCATCCAAAAGTGCCGTCTCGTCGTCATATTTCAAATGAAACCAATTTTTTATTAGCGACAAATCCGGATAAATTGATGGCACATTGTCTAAACATTATGCGAGGTGGCAATGATAAGTTGCGAAAATGCAGGTTTTAAGCAATATTTATTGCAATTAAGGCTCATTATGTAGTCCACTTTCAAATATCTCTGCAATATAACCAATACCATACAAGTACATGATTCCCCACGCACATTCTTTTTGCCACGATGATAACGGCCAACGTCGTTTACAGTGTGCCATGTGATTCATCATCTTCTGCTCCTTTTGGTATTAAAACTGCAGTCTTTGGAATGCAAGTAGGTAGCTCTGTTTTTGAACAAGGGTATTGGAGTAATAACCGTATGAGAAGCCATTTTTCAATTTCTATAGGTCATAAAAATATGGCCACCAACAACAGCACACAGAAAAAAAACAATTTCAAACTGTAACCACTTGATTGCAAATTAAAATATAGCGTTTTGAGAAAATCTCAAATCCTCTCTTTTCCTTTTTCAATGAGCTTTTTCCACAAAAACCGTTTTCGCTGACCAAAATCATGGAAGAATGGAAAATAAACATATATGTATATATATGTTTATTTTCCATTCTTCCATGGACCAAAATTAGGTCAGTAGAGTGGTTTGTGTTTATTGGTATGAATCATATTATTATTCTCAATATTACTCTCATAGTAGATATGGTCATACATGTATGAGAGTAATTTATTTGCTTTGTTTATTAGCGTCATTGCCAAAAATGCTTGTCCATAAATACCCACCACAAACCATATATTGTGAAAGTTGCAATCGCTGTCTCACGTCATTACTTTACTACACTGCAAATACACACGATCATCAAGTTTCAACTACTTTACCTCCTGGTTTGTAGATGGGTATACATTTACAAAGTACAAAGCATTTAGTATTTTTGCGAAAAAAATGAAATGTCTTCAAGATTTGTTTGCATCTGTTTTTATAGTAATTTTGAACGTGTCCCAAATGCTTGTAAAGTATTTTGCTGCTTGAATTGCTCGATAATGACTCTACTGATGAACCATTCAATTTGGAGTGCGTACTTAATTTCGATGACCATCATAATAATTCGTTGAGCCATATTCCAATAACAAATTGAAATGACGATGATGATGGAAAGTAAAATGTAGCCAATTTTAAATCAATATATTCATTTAAAAGTCCTTGGAATAATATAGTGAACAATTGTAATATTCACCATCGGTTTGATTAAACTTTTTTATGTTTGATCGCCCACTTTTATTGGATTATTGTCGGATTTAATGATAATTGCAACGATGATGACCTAATAATAAATGCAAAAAGCAAATTATAAGATTTGTTTTGTTATGATCATC
>JAHZMZ010003674.1:0-13968 GCA_027743805.1 Lepidocyrtoides sp. E14 | reverse complement strand
TGACTGAAAGGCGAGATGCACAAGAACAGTATACCGTGGGGCTGCAATTCCCTTGCTTGCTTGTCTCTAATTAAATTATTGTTTGATACGTAAAACTGGAACCAGTAGAAAATAAATGCATGTGATGCAGCGTTGCAGCAGCACATGTTCATCAGTCCAGTTAAAAAGCAGTTCGTTGGCTGTCTGCTACTTGAACTGAAATTGTTTCCGCGGCTGGCCAAGTAATATGAATTTTAATAGTTTATGGTTTTTTAAATTCATTCTTAATGTGCGTTACTGCAATGTAGATTTGCATTGCAAAAGTAAATTTAGCTGTTCAACTAACTAAAACACACTTTAATAAATTTTACAAGAATTTAGAATGACAAATACCTTCAAGAGCTCGGTTCCTAGAAAGTAGTGCTAGCAAGACATCTGGAGGTGGTTCTGGTCTATTTAAATCTGGTGGAATACTAGGACCATTATTATTTGGAGGGACGGCTGGTGGACCATGTTGACTTGGTATTGAACCTCGAAGTCCAATTGCTGTGAATGCCGGATGCGGATGATGCGTTGACGGAGATCCCATTGTTGATTCACCAGTTCCACCACCAACAAGCGCAGCACACATTGTCAGTTCAACACTAGTAGAAATGAGTTGTAGTTTCTATAACTCTCTAATTATCGTACATATTACTATTTACTTTATCCAGTGCGGTTATCGTTTCTTTTGTGTTTTATTAACAAAACGTTGCCAATTATGCGTCATTTTGACCACATCATGAGTGATCTTCTCACGATAAACTTTTCTCCATCAGGAAAAGAAACGTGAAAGGCAGTGTTCGACTTTTTATGGGAGTAGTAGGCAGAACTTGCAGTATAAAAAAATGGTATAAAGAAATCACCTGCCACGCACATCACATCCTCTTGACCATCTATCTGACACGATTTCTTCCCTTGAGAAAAAAAGTGTCAGGAAGAGAACAAAAGTTGCACACTTTTTCCAAGCACTGTAGCAAAATGTATTTTTTGATACTGTGTTGCTTAACTTTCTTTCTGTATCTGTATTTCTCAGCAACTCAACTTGTTTAACGCTTGCGGTGCAAATAGACTGGAAAAAAAGTGAACAAACTTTGGTTGGCTGACTTGAAGGGTTTTTTTCTCTAAATGTCTTGAAACAGGTTGCTCACGAACTTGCCAGTGTATGCTTAAGTATTCCGCATTCTTACGTTTGGAAGTGCCAGGATCTTTTTTCAATAAGATGTACAAGAGATGAAAAAAAACTTTGGCATTTCAAAGCTAATTAGAAAAAAAATATGCAAAATATTTTCTTTTAATTGTTACAACTTTCTACGCACATGATTATATTTGCACCACTAGAAGACTTCTGGCAAAAGTTACGGTGTTGTGGAACTACCAGCTTTTATAGATCCAGGCTTGTGGTCAGTCAGTCAGTCACTCGAATTTTTATCTGCGTGTATGTATGTACATACATCACAACAGCTTGGAGATTATGTACTTTCATACTGCGGCATGTCGCATTCAAAAAAGTTTCCCTGTTTGTGGAGCCTGCTGCTGGGATGATTGTTGACTGGAATAACCCCGGAACGAGCAGATCCATGCATGGATACTTCTTTTTTTTTGCCCCAACTGCTTTCTTCCTCCAGCTATGTACTTTGTGATTGTACACCAGACACAGCAGGAAAGAGCGAAAGCTAAAAAGCAGAATGCAGAAAGAGCTGAGTATCTTTTTTAGAAAATACGAAGGTTTTACTGGTACATTACATTTAGGGCTAGCCTATTATCATGAGCTTGTGAATAACCCAACAGGGTATGGTTTCAAAGTGTACAGGAGAGAAAAGTGGAATCTATTTCTCCATGCTGCTGAGTTGCAGGTTGCCGTATCACATTGTACACAGTTACGAATAAATATGTACATCGAAACCGTGAAAGCATTTTTTTTAGAGAGAAAGATATCAGACATATAATTCTCATATTACATGCTATTTGTATACTCATGTAAACTCGTCAGTTATAACATTTCCCTGTTTCTTCTGGCCTGGAAAACCAATGGGTTGGTTCAAGGAGACATTTTGCCCCGCCTGCCTGCTTCTCCAACATGACCATCAGTTTCCCACCCTATGCGCGTCCATCCAGGCAGCTACGGAGTGGCTCTTCCTTTCCTATCTTTTGTGCTTTTACAATTGCACTTTTGAATCTATTATGGCTCTTGCCAACGTTGAGCACATAAATATTACACATATGTACATTTATGTGAAATTTTGAATAATCTGAGTGAAGACATTTAGCACGCTTCTAATATTATTGTAAGGGTTAAGTGTATGTTTTGTATGGAAAGGACATGGTTTTTATTGTGTTTTTGATCTTAAAAAGGTTAAATTGTCTACCTACTTGATGATGACATTAGCTAGTCACTTTAATAAATTTAATAGATGGTTTTTGACTCAAAATAAAGAATTACATGGTGTTGCCACTATGTGTAAAATTAGGTTGATGATTGGATGATCATTCATTGCCAAATACTTATTTCTTGTGACTGTACTAAAATCAGACAGATTGTGACAATGACTTTGTCATTGTGAAATGGTTACAAAAGTGTACGCATAATTTTAGAAAATTAACATAAGAGTCAGCATATAGAGGGTTTGGCTTTCCCGTTTTTCACAAATGATAAAAGTATCAATCCTGGCGAAATGATCATGATTATGACTTAGGTGATCCTTGTCCCTTTTTGTGACGGGGTAATGCAGTTTGCAATTGCCAGTTGAATAGTTGCCTTAAAAGTATGCAGAATAAAATAAAAAGGGCCATGTACTGAGCACTCTGAACTTTAATTCCATTACATTATCATTTAGATAGAAAAAATAATTACAGAGGAAGAATCAATAGGGGCAAATCAATCAATTAATCGCAAACATTCATTCTGCATCATGTTCTAGATACGATGATTGATTATTTATTACACTCCTCCGATGCATATTTAATCAAAGTAGCAAAAAATCCTTTGCCTGTATAATTTTTTGCACAATTAATTTGTCAACCAATCACGCTACGATTATTGTGAATGATACGATGAAATGCAAAGTAAAAAAATGTATTACACAATCGCATGAACTTACTAAATGAAAGGTGCATGATGGGCACTACTGTCAACGATCAGCAATCTAAGATTCTAGGATGCAGCAATATTTTTTATGCAATAGTGCAATCAAATTCATCATTTTCTTGCCGGATATTTGGTCTTTACTAGTGAGCATGTGGATTGAACAAAAATGTTTAGTAATGTACTTATTATTTAGAGCATTTTAGCGTTATTAAAATATTACATCTTTTTCTACACAGATATTTACTGTCTGGGTCGAGTTGATGTAGTAACAAAATCGCTGACAAACTGACAACGCACAAGGCATGGACAAATAAACGACACGAGAGGGTAACGTGCTTGATGCTAATCTTTCCTAATCTTTTACTGACTTGTAAACTAAACGCTGCGCTCTTGTGCAGGGGACAATTATTTGATGAACGTACATGCAAGTTATGTATAAAAATGCAATTTAGAACTTGGTCAAGTGGGACAAAAGGAAAAGGAACAATGTATGCAAATTGAATGTGTGTAGAAATGCAGTATGCACTGTTTTGCTACGCATCAAATGGCGTTCACCGACTGACAATGAGTACAAATCACAGTATTTAAATATGTACGCATTTTGTAACTACAAAAAAGTATTATCAGATCAGTCAGTTGGGTTTGCAATTGAAAACTGCACATGTTTATGTATTTACTAGAAACTGACAATGAATGTAAGCACGTAGCAATGTTGTAGTACTAACTAAAACTGCTGCAGATGCAATGACCTTACATACTAGCATTTCAACGCTTTTACAGTACCCCGTACATTTTATTCCCCTTTTATTGTCCATCATGTTACCGGTTTAAAATTTAACAGCAAATTTGATCTCCTTTGCAATAAATATGCTAGAGCAATGTTGCATGCATGTATGATAGTCCTACTACCGCACTTCTTGTATTTACATTTCATTTATTCGTTAGGGTTTAAACATTAGGTCGCTGCAACAATGTCCAAATTCTGGTTGGTACACACTTCACAGCGGTGGCCATGCGAACAGACCAAATACGTGAAACCAATAATCTTGTAGTATGAGTTGTGTCCTGTTACTGATGCACTTTGATGTGGTGTCTCTACAGTCGCTATATGGCTATATAGCGAATAATTATTTTTGTAATGAATTTTGTCATTGTATTTACAAGTAAGTAAAATAATCAATAGATTCAGTTCATCCGCGACACAATCTAGCATTGTTGCTTTTAGTTCATGCTACTCTGAAAGAAGCCAGAATGTACAAGACGTACTCTTGAGCAATCGGTATAAAAAAGAAAGAACGACTGTATATACAGTGCACTGCAGTGCAATATAATATGCGTATAATAGCAATATTCCTTTGCAAAAATAATAAATAACAATTAACAATATATGTCCAAAATGACAATGGACCACAATTTTACAATGGATTCAATATGAAACCTGAACAGAGTAATAGTATTTTCATCAACAGAAAGTAATTTTTCGTGAATGCATGCAAGCACCGCACCACACTTGCAGCTTATAGTGCTCGCCAAGTGATCATACATTTTTATTACCGTTTGCCTTTTTTGCTGTTCCTTCAATTGTATATTCTCATTGTCACGCACAGCTCAGCGCTCTCTAAAGTCAAGTAATCGTACAGTTATAAAGTTAGTGTATGTAGTTTTAAAGAAATCATGCTGCATGCAGGTAGCCCTCAGTCTGCATATAACAGCACTTGCAAAGCCCAGTTAAATCAACAACAAGCGATTGAAATAAGTAGGGCTTCCTTCAAGTTCTTCCCTGTCAGTTGCAGTTTTGCAACAAAGCACTGCACTTTTGGCTCGACTTTGTCTTCCTTCTCTGGCAGTACTTAAGCACCTCATTTTTTCATCCCTCCAATAAAAATTTTCTTCTTTTTTTTCCTTCGGAAGACCTTTACAATATGGCGTTAATTAAGTCTGTGGCGACTTTTGCCATTCTTATTCTTTACTTAAATGTCGTTAGCGGGGCAAAAGTGAAGAGCAAAACCAGGCTTCCCAAAGAAGATCCTGCGCCAGTTTCGATTCCTGCTGGATTTGTCAAGCTGGCTCACAAGGTTTCATCTGGGGAAATTATCATTAAGAACACCAGAACTCTTCACATCAAGTCATTTTCTTACGATGGTGCTGGCCCAGACGCTTATTTTTGGGTTGGAAAAGGTAACCTCTTTTGTGACATTGATTTGATACAATATGTCATTAATAACCAATATTTTTTTCTGTTGCCTTCCAATTCTTTGCATGCTTAACATTTTCATTAATGTCGAAATTAGGTACACCAACCGACAGTGCTGCCATTGTAAAAGGAAGAAAGATTCCAGACGAAAACGGAGGATATGATGTACTTCAGGGATATGAAAAGCAAGATATCGAGCTGACATTGCCCTCTGATATTACTGTTAATGATATTGACTACCTTTCAGGTATATTACTTTTATTTTATAATACTTTACAATATCGAAAGCTTTACCATTTTTACGACCCTTATTAATTCCAACTTCATAATTGATTTCTGCACGTTTTTTCTTAAACAGTTTACTGTGTCAGCTTCCATCATTTATTTGGCTATGTAAAGATCCCCAAAAATCTCAACGTTCCTGAGTACAGTGAGACGAGATAAGACAAACAGGCAGAGGCTACTATTTCTATCGAGCGATAGTCAAGTCCGTGTCTCTCTTTCCCCTCCGCTTTCATGTGTATACTTTTACATTGCATGCTGTGTATAAAAATAACCTTGTTTGTTGTCCTTTTGCTACACATTTCATACAATATAATAATAATATGTCATAGAATATATTATCTGTCTATCTACAGTGTTAAGCTTCGCAATGAAGTATTATTATTTTTATTTTGTGACTATTTACTGTACTACATTTTTGTACTTGTTTTCTAGTTTTGTAATAAAAATGAACTATTCGTGTTATGATTGTGTGTGAAGGTCTCCTCTTATATACTTATTGTAAGGTTTTCGCTCAACCATAAACTGGTCATTGATCGATTGCACTGTTAACTTTTATTGCAATATCACAATATTGTACTCAGTTGCATACAAAAAAAACCGGTTACCGGTAACTAATAATTGATAAACTGATATTGATGACAGTTGACACAAGTGGTCCAATTTAAAGAGCATGGTCTTAGATATTGGATGCAAACATACTTTTGAGATTTTTATTTTCATCGTTTTGGCATACATTTTATGTTCTTATATATGTATAACAGTACAGAAATATTGACTAGAAAGTAAAGCTGGCAAAGCTTGGATTGGTATATAACAACATTATTCTAACAAAATCTTGAAAAGGTGTATACAAGTGAATTCAACGAAGATAGAAAAGCGATAAGACAGACTTCAATTACCAGTTCTTTTTTAATGGTAAACTTTTTATTTTGTTTTTATTAAAAAGTTAACAAATACGAAGTCAGTCAACTTTCATGATGAAAACCATTCAAACGGAGTGTGTTTTGTACATTTGATTTTACAAAGATTAGAGTTGTAACTATAAAATCCGTATAATTTTAGCAAACATGAGAGAAAGCATACAAAAACCAATAAATACTTTGTCAATGTTTGTGAAATACGTTTTGAGAGCCTTCTCTCGAGTCATTGTTTATTTATTGGTAATTCAGCTAGTCCCTTGTCATGTACGCAGCATGCTGCAAGATTCATTTTTGTAGTCTTACTGAATCATCATTATTTGAATAAAATAATTTCTCATTGCACTATTGCCATGAAAAATTTTCAGATTAATCTGCTGGATATGAAAAAATATCTTGAGAAAACAGGCAATGAAAATGTAAGAAACATCATCATCATGGGTAATCATCATTGTTGCCACCTGTAAATGATGCTGACTGTTAGCCTGACCTAGTCGCTCCGATAATTGGAGTCCTACTATTGCGATTTAGCATTACAAAGTACGTACATAGGATATTCTCATGCACCTCCTCCGACGACAATGCACGTAGATATGGCGACAAAACGTAAAAAAACGCGATAGCTCTACAAGTCGTTCATAGTTCATATGAACTTCATATTTAGTATAAGGCTGTCTTGAGAGACACTGCAAAAAGCGCTCGATAATCACAAAATGAATCATATTCATCAATAGTTACTGCCAGATTCGTGGATGGTCCTTAGATTTTATTTTTTGGTGTATTCTATAAAATGAAGATGAAAAAACAATCAAACTTTGAGTAGGAAATCAAAAAAATTTGCACATCATAATTCAAAGCAAATGAGACGATGAACACACTTATCGTTTTATTACATTTTAACAAGTTTCAACATTTCACATAAAAAATATTGCAATACGGAAAGATAGAAAAACACTACTTGGAATGGAATTTAAAATGTAAAAAAACTTCAGAAAATGATTCATTCATTGTGGGGAGGTTACCATGACTGATGTACATCGTATCAAATTACATCTTCCACTTTGTAGCCATATTCTTGAATTTTGGGAAATCTTGTTTCATCCGTTTTCCCCTGTTACTGGTTATTTGCTGCCATCCATGCGTTTGCTGTCGTGGCTATTACAATTATGAATCGCATTTTCCCTTCTGCAAAGAGTAAAATAAAATTTTCTCTTAACTTTTTCGCATTATTGGGGCCAGTGATTGTCTTCATGAGCTAGCAGCCGTTTTCTCCAACAATATGCATGAGAACATTTATTGTAGAGCTAGGTCGAATGTGACATCTGTTGTTAGGCTTATTAACTGCCGTCGTTAGGTTGAAGTGAAAGTGACTTACGAAGACAATAATATTATGGAGAATGGAGATTCATTGGGAGGTCGACTCCGCTAATTGTGCCGATGATGGTAATTCTAATTCGGTGGTTCCCCAGTACCACTAAATGCTAACGTCGCCGACTTTGATAGGCAGGGAGCTTAGAACAAAATTATTAGTTTAACTTTGTCCGCATTTGTCCGACAAGTACCGTATTCAGGTCCCAAAAGTTGATATCCGCTACAACGGTAGAACTGTTTATGCTAATGACACCAAATTTGGTACAAAGACACTATTACTATGGGGATGCAAAGCGCCACAGAAATTTCAGAATAGGTAAGGTTCATAATTAAGGACGAAGCAGTTTCCCTGTAATACTTAAAAGAAATATGGAACAAAAATTGCAGTCATCCGATAATAGCTTAAGAACTTGCAAGTTCAATGTAATGCATGATAAACTCTTATAGACTTTCTCTAATCTCTGTATCTCCAGCGAGCATTTCTATATTCATCCAACCTACTTACATAGAATAACTGCAGTATCTTGGCACAGTAGGTGCAAAAGTTGCTGAAATTGGAGCCCCCAGCTTCAATGCTTCTTAGACTGTTAAAAGCAAAGATTTACTCATTTTCCCCAGCTTTCTATGTAAACAGAAGCCTACTATGAGTAGGTAATGTTATATTACTAATCATGTTGCCATGTAACTGGCCACATTATTCAAAGAATTTTCCAAAGTTATGGCCTTTTCATCTAGCACAATTATTTCTTTTAAATAAAATTTTACTGACTATTTATTCAACGGCACATTTCATATTTTTAAGTGCTCACCAAGGAACAAGAGGGGGTTAACGTAAAGCATGCTGAGATAAAAAAAAATGAAACTAATATTTCAGGGTGACAAAGTTATATCAAAGCAAGGAAAAGGACAGCACTTTTTAGAACTTTAAGTATAAAAAAACATGTACAGGGTATACGTACAAACTAAAATACCAAATAAGTCCGTATAAATTCGTTTCGGAGAAATTTACCATCTAGTCTCCTTCGCAGTTAAAACAGTCATTATCTGTAACAAAAATGTTACGAAGCAAGCTTGAAAATTGCCGCAGCATTAAAAATTAGTAGAGTGGAGGTACAATGCTATGAATCTGGCCACTGTTTATTGATAATTATATTTTATGTAAATATGGCCTTTCTTGCGAGTGACAATGAAAGCAATGACAAAATACGATAATCCTGGCCCAGGCAATGAGAATGAGAGTTTTTATTCAATTCTACAATCATTACCAATTGCCACCACATTTTTGCAATGTTTAGTTGGCGGAAATAATTATAAATTTTTCCTCAAAATCCTTGAAAACCATATATTCCATTGTCCACTGTCGGGACATGTGTCATGATTAGTATGTAGCTAACAATTTAGATTCTCCGTTTCTAAGTCTGCCTTGAATTTTGAATACCAGTGAAATGTTTGAAATTTTCACATACATGGAAATAATTTTTAATTATTTTTTTAGCAAATTTTGCATTGTTTAAGTCAATTCTGTCTGTTATTAATACCAAACCACTGTGAAACAATCTGCCTGTCATACCATAAGTTAAGTAGGTAATACATTTTAGTCAGAGTAATAACAAATATTCAAAACAAATTGGCCGAAAGAGAGTAAAGTTTTTGTACAATTTGTAAGGTTTGTTCTCAAGGACAAGTGTTATACACATATTATAGAATAACTTTTCACACGATGTTACTGAAAGAAAGCAATGAACTCTGTAAAGCAGCCATAACAACTGAAGGACATCTTTTTGGAAAGTTTCATACTACATACATACGTACTATGTTATTTACTGTTATTTTTAATTTATTAATTTAAAAAACAATTTGATTTATCCAAATGCATTGTAGACTTTATTGTTTGAGGGCAAATTTTGAGTGTTTTCAGAGAAAAACAATATGGTTTTATGACAGTATCATAACACAATATATATTTATTAAATGTGTCCTTGCTGCATTCCTTCGTCGTCTTGGCTAAAAAAGTGACGACAACTAATTTGTAATTAGTTGAAAAATATTTTTTCTGCTTATATATAAATCATGCATCAAGATCAACCCTATTGTCTTGTTAATATAGCGTCAACATTTGCTGTCTGTATTTACTAATCAAGTGATTTTGTGTAAAACGAAAATTAAAAAAAAACTCGTAAATATAAAAATCTTTGTTCATGACACAATAATGACGATGACGATGTACAAAACTGTTCGGGTAGATCAGCTCAGTTCAGTGTAATTGTCAGTCGGCACATTATTTAAATTCCTACAACCAACACAATTTAATAGTGCTCGGTGCCGGGTGTGCTTTTGTCAATTCGGTTAACATCTACATTATTATTGCACGATGTTTTGCAAAATAAATTGTTGACAAGGTTTAAGTAGGCGGCCTGGTTTAAGTTGGTCATTTTTGTCTTTTACGTAATGTTTTTCCTTTCGCGTTTTTATCTCGGCAATCTGCATATTGTATATACAGTGCGTGCCTGCTTACTGGAATGAATTAAGAGGTACATGTGTCATCCTCTTTGGAAACGGAAGTAAACATGCTCATGGTAGGTGCATTTATAATGGTTTGTTTCCTAGCCGATGCATGTCATGCTGTTAAAATATCACATCAAAACAATCTCAATTTTTAAGACTGAAGACTTAGTGGCCTAATTGTGGATAACTATGTATTATAGTCAATTATATATAGGTAAGTAAATGCACACACATTAGTGTGCGACCAAAGTGAAAACTTCCTCAGCATGTCGATAGTTCAAGGCTAGCCTAAAGTGCAGAGAAGGTCAGTAAGACTCTTAAAAAACTTAAAGAAGGATTAAATAGCTTAATGTTGATGTAAACATATTAAATCGTCTGTCACAATAATACCTAACCATAATTTCTGTCCTCCTAGTTCAAACCCTTTTTCATACTAATAATTATGCGTGTGAAACTGCTGCACCAAATTTATATTCACTTTCCTTTCTGATTCTCCTCCTTTTGTAATTCATTGAATTATAGGCAGCATGTAGGTAGAGTAGATATTTTTCCTTTAAAATTTTTTCTTTAGAGTTAATAAGTTGGAAAACACCCTAGTTACCGCTGTTTTTCGCGACGTTCCTCTTTATAATCGTTTTTGGGACATACATACAATTTTTTTAGTGTAAAAACAAACTCAAAACAGGACAGTTTCATATTTTATTTTTATTATTATGCACAATACTATATTATGTTGTTTTAATCTACGCATGCGTCACGTACCACACAACGCAAAAATATTATTTTTTCACGGGATGCGCCAATGGTAACCTTGACATTGCATTGCCTACATTTAATTATTATCTGTTAAATTAAATTCAGTCTCATCCTATGATATAATGTCCATTATCTGCAAAGTAATAAAATAATAATAATTGAAAACAAAGTTTTACTTTAATCTTCAGAAATATGTGGCATTTCATGCTATGAAATTTGAATTTAAGAGCATTTATTCTAACAAATGCAAACTTTAAATGAAAATCTGTCTGAATCGCTGACACATTTATGATCAAATACGAGGTAAAAATTCTCACTTGACTCGACTTGAATACAATACCTATACATCTACCTAACTCTATAACCTTGCGTTCAATTCTTATTTCACATCAGCTTATCAACAGCAACAAAAGTTTTCATTTAAGAAAGTTTATTGTTTTGTACTCTGTAGTTTGTACTGCACGCTAGCCGTCTACTTGCACAAGGATTGAAAAGCGTATAAAAATGGATGATTTGCAATATCGCACTATCACACAGCGCAGCAGTAGATAAACATTTTTGGGTTTGCGAATGAGTGTAATAAAAATTAAAAAGGAAACAATATAATCATGTCTGATGGGTCTGACGTCTAGTCTTGGGTAATAGTAATAATCGTTTTATAAATGAAGTGTAAATAAAACATTCTTTAAGCTTCATTTACATGCAATATATCTTATTCTCTTCAAGTAATAATGCATCGTTATCGTTAATTATAGGATTAAGTAAGGTATGCAAAATCGATTGACTGCTGTTGGAAGTGAGCTCTTCTCTCTCTCTCTCTCTCATCGTTTCTTCGGTTACCTCATCAGGGAAATGCAAAGTCTTCCGTGTCTTTTTGACATTTTTATGAGTTCATGGATTTCGTAGACAAATTAATTTGGCAATTATTGCAAGTATTTATGCAACAGGTGACCTGTACATGTCTGATGGAATAGCAAGTCAGTGTCAATTAATTCGTCTCCGTCTGCACAAAACACTTTTTTAGTAATGAATTCAGCGATTATATTTTGAGTAGTAGTAACTATGTATACTGAAAGACGAAAGTACTGACTTTCTCATTCATTGACCAGTATGCGAGTCTTCACTGACTTAATACAAAAGTGGCAATTTGTCTCTTTTTCTTGTAGAGTCTAATTTCATCTCCGCCACATGCATGGAAGAATGTACAATATTTTCGTTCTTCCATGCGCCACATGCGAACCATAAACTCAGATCTTTCCCACACCGATATTTTGAAGAAGCAACTGCCTACTACACCTCACCACAATGATGTTTTAAATACAGTCCCTTTTTGTCATTTTTACTACCATCATTTCTTTACGAGTTTTCATATTACCAGGAATTCAAAAAGGCGATCCCACTTTACATACACCTTACGCTAGACCTACATACATACAATACACAACACAAGTCCATGGTTCATGGCACATGGGTCGAAATTATGTTTTGCGTTTCTCGATTTGGAGCGTACATGACAAACCTATCGAACACCAGAAATTTGAGTACAACCTGATTGAAAATAGTTTTGGGCAATTATATGAAATCTGACACTTTATTCATTCAAGTGACAATGCACTGCAATATTTGGTTCGTCTCAAATTTGCTAATCAACGGCTACGTAACGAGGATGTCTTGTAATTAAAATTATCAGAAGTATACAAACTGTTTAGGCTTAGGCTGGAATGCATAGAATATTTTAGAGTTGGCAATGAGTCATTTTGTGGCAAGTTGACACCAGGATTTCATCATTATGCTATAGTTCTATGAGAGACAATAAGTCTTCGATTTAGTGCCTAACAGTGTAAAGGTGCGTTATTATCCCTATGTTCGCATTATAGTAGACGTAGACTTTTAACTCCACTACAATGTTAGAAGAAACTAAATTACAGATTGCCTCCTTAAAACAAAGAAGGAACCAATCTCATTTTGTCGATAATCCCACGCTCCGATAATCATTTTGCTTGAACCTGTCACTTGCCATTCACAGCTAAATGTCAAGGATTGCATCACTTACTTTAGACCGAGATAAAGAATGGTGAGAACTTTACGAATATTGGTAGCTTTAATCTAATCCACAAGATGAGCTTCATATCCAAAAACTGAATTAGCTATCAATTATAACGAGATGATTATACATATAAGGCGCGTTGTTGCATTATCTATCATTTTAAAGTGTCTTCAATCTAAACTGATACGATGCTTTCACAAATTTGTATTTGAATTAAAAGTTATATATACGCTAATTCATCGTGTGTATGGCTCTTTCTTACGATATGGATGCACTACTTTATTCCTGGAATGATATTTCATCTACTTCATTTTGCTCTTATCTTAATTACTGTGTACATAATATCTGGCCCATAAATTAATTTCTACATAGATATACTGCAGAAAAACGATATTGAAATTTTTTAGCTATCAGATAATTTTATCTTGACTCTATGTAGGTATGCATCATGTATTGTGAATTGTGATCGCATTTCATATGAATGCAATTTTGTGTAAAAGAAAAGTTAAAATGCACAAACGGAGAATAATTTTGTTCTACTAGAAGTTGGAAATTATAAATGTGAAATGGTAAAATAAGTTTATGTACATGATGATTGCATTTCTAGTATTTCTAAGTCGATTCCTTCACCAAAGCTACTTCGACTTCCATTTTTTGGTAAAAAACAGGGAATGCTATGGCGATGCTATAAAACCTGTGCTGCTGTAATAATGTACATATTTCGTATTTCACAAAAATACATTTTGAAATGCAAGCAGTCTAGATTGAATCAATGTTCGTAAATCTA